>VYZP01028600.1:168366-195644 GCA_013400635.1 Hypocryptadius cinnamomeus | reverse complement strand
TCTGGCCTGTCACAGAGGGCATCTGTTAAAATTTCTTCTGTGAGAAAACACAAGAAAGTGAAATTATTTTGCTTCCTGGGTTTTGGGAGGGCCGTCAGAAGCAGATCAAAGCACACAGCAAGGTTTTCCAGGATGTGCTTCATCTGGAGCAAAGTCACTGCTCCAGGTTCATGTCACTTTAGTGCACAAGGAGTTTAAACAAAAGCCTTGAACGTGCTCTGATGCATTTGCAATGCACAGCACCAGAATTTTTATGCAGCTCACTTAGAGACAGGACTGTGAGTAACTGCACATGTTGAACCAGCACTTCCAGAGGAACAGCATTTGGCTGATAGTGGGGGAGACAGATTTCAGGTAGTACTTTCAAGCTGAGAAGTGCCTGTGCTGTCACTCAAACCTTAGTTCTGATTCAGCCTTGGCTCAGATCCTGCTGTTGTTACTGATTTTATTTTAGTTTGGGCAATTTGTTTATTGTTGACAATTTTCAATGATGCAGCACACACTATTTGGCTGGATAAATGTTCTTCCTAGTGATTACTGCCCTCTGAAATGGCTCATAGATTTTTCTGAGTAGACAAGGGTTTAATTGGTTTAATCAAGGAATAAATAGCAAGACTGTCTTCTGAGGTTTCACTTTATATCCCTCAATCTTTAATTAATAGTCAAGCAAAATCTGCAATCCCGGAGAGAAATACAAGAAACATTTATGTTGCCTCAGGACACAGCTCCATGAGGTGACAAGTGCTCTTGATCTTATTACACCAGTAAAATTAAGGTCACTGACATTTTCCAGGACCTGCCCAGCATCTCCTGGGGTACTATTAGAGGTTGCATGTTCCTTTTGAAATGTCTTGTAAGAAGGTACATGCTTAAATGAATTTTAACAAAAAAGGAAAAAGAAAAAATGAATGTTTCCGTTCAAATAATCCTATCTTGATAAATGCAGTGCAAAAACCCTTCTCAAGCTGCCTTTAGGGTTCGTGTCTGGTACCTGTCATCCTTAGATGCTCTCAGGATTGATTGATTGATTGATTGATAGATAATACTTGCATCAATGTCACTCAGTTGTTTTATTTTGCTCTAATTGCTTACCCGCTAAATTAAAATGCTTTAGTTACAGCTCAGAATAAGTTATTCCTGGCAGATCCTCCCAGCATTTGCTCTTCAAAATAGCAAGAGTTTTCCAGTGCTTGACAGCATTTAGTATCTGCATTCCAAGCACTGGCCTTTCCAAAGGGGATTCCAGCCACGACAGACACCTTGGCTGGCTCTGCAGGTGTGTGCTGCCTCCAAGAGCTGAAGAAACAAAATATGAATACCAAGTTTAAATTCATAAGGGACAACAGCAAAGTGTTAAAAGCAGTGGCTCTGGAAAGCTGAGAAATAGTTCAAGTTAGGAGTGCATTCCTAAAATGTGTGAGGTGCAGAACCAGCAGCTCCATATTATATTTAATAGAATAATAGAGTGATTTAGAAGCAGGTAGAGATTTGAGGGCAACAGAATCGACCCATTTCCAGCACTGTGGCCATCCTGCCTACCAAATATTGCTGTATTTATCTAAACTCCACAGCCATGTGAGGGAGCCTGGCTGTAACTAAAGGCCAGCTATTGCCATGATCCCATGGACTGCCTTCTGGGGCAGCAGCTCCCTGGAACTCCTGCTCCATTGTGACCTGCTCTAATAGGGAAGGGTGATTCTCTCCCTGCCGGGATGTGAAGGTCCTCAAGATGTGCTGCAAGCTGGGACAGCTCCACTATTGTGCAGGATCTATGTTTGATTGTATATTTTCTAATTATACAGAATTTCCAATGTGCCCAAGGAATTCTGATCATGGCTTAAGAGAGTTGCTTTAGAGAAGCATGAGAATAAGAGCTGAGAGCCTTCTCTGAGGTGTGAAATTTGGGACAGTGGGTTTGAAAGGGATAAAGGATCCTTGCAGAGCAAAGGAGAGGGCTGTCCCAAGCACAAGGGGAGCAGGAACAGAAAGGCCTGAAAACAAAAGCCAAAGGCAGTAATTCCAGCAAATCTTGTGAAGCCATGTGGAGTCCAGCACAGAGCGACACAGAGCCTGTGCTAGAGCAGGCAGGGAGGATGGCAGAGCCTCTGCATGAAGGATTAAGTTCCAGAATCTTCATTCAGAGGCATTGTTCTTTATTTTCCTGTAGTTCTGGCCCTCATTAGCCTCCAAGCCAGCAGTGCCCAGGGCCTGCATGCCAGTGGGTAAGGAGGGAGTGAGGAGTTGGTGTTCCCTGCCCTCTGGCAGATGGCACACACTCCTTTCACAGCAACTCCAGCCTTTCCCACTGGGAGATACATGCAAGTCTGAAAACTACCAAAGCACAATGTGGAATATATTTCTGGATGTGTAGAGCATGTCCCCTTCAAATCCATTGCATCTACATCTAGCAGTGCAGTTTGCTGCATTTTTTAATGATTATTGCAATAGCAACAGTGAAAGCACCAAAGGGTGAAGCTCTCAGGGTGTGCAGTGTCCCTGGCTCTCAGCAGCACTGGGGAGCACCAGGCCTTTGCAGAGGTTTTGTGCAGAGACCAGGAACAGCTTCATCAAGCATCAGTATTTTTCAGCTGAGCACTCTTGTATGTTAAAGGGCTAGTGAAGATTGGGAAATCAAAAATCAAGGGCAGATTAAAAGTTTAATGAAATTACTGCTATGGATTACATGGATTTAGTTTATGGGGTATGCTCATTAAGGAGGAAAACATGGGGTTTGTGTTGTTTTACACAAGCAGAGTTTCATCTTCCATACTGCTCAGTTTGGTAGAGAAGAACAGGGCTCATCTGAGGCCAGAATTTGGCATTTTAAGTTCAGATACAGCTAAATCCTTTTTAGCCCCTCATGAGTAATGGTCCCTATTCATTAGGAGAGTTTGACTGGGTAATTGCTTAAGGTGGCATCTCCTCTCCTGAAATGATCTCAAACAAATGGGTCTTGCACCAGGTGGCTCCTTTTAAAGCTCAGGAACCCTGGTACAGTTGAAACATTGAGCCAGGTGTTGTGAATGTCATCCCATGTCAAAAGGGGGGAAAAACCAACTGCCAATAATGCATGTCAGGTTTGTGGGGCAACATCCTGCCCTGAGACCCACAGCACTTGTGGTGTATGCAAGACTTCACAGTTCCCTGTTAGGCTCCAGATTTTGGCCCTGGCTGGAGAGCACAATTTAAGGCGAAAAACATGTCTTGATAGTGCTTAAAACCTAAAACAAAATGCAGATATTTTTTCCATTAGCTTTTCTCTGAATTTTTGAGTTATTCTTTTCTTGAAAGATTGTCTGAGGTTGTAGTTTTAAAAGAAATAATTTTCCATGTGAAGAAGGAACAGCCATAAGGAGAGTAATTATCATGGCATTTGAAATAATCCGCTACTATTTCTTTGCCAAAACATCCCTCTGTTCTCATGTTTTGTTTTCCCAAGCTCTGAAATTTGTCCTGCAGTTTGCTAATGTTAAAAAGACAGACTAATCTACTGACATATTTCCAGATCAAATGTTTCTGTTTTCTAGCAATAAATTTGGCTGCCCTCCGATAGCAGTGATTTGTTTGAAAACCTAAAAATCTTTAAATGTTGCTAATTACTCTGAAAATGTTAAATTAGACTTTTGAACAGGAACATTTGCAAATGGAAAATGTTGTACATTTAAACTTTGTAATGCGGGCTTTCCAAATATTCCTTTAATATTCGAATCAGTTGTATCAGTTAAGCAAAACCTAGAGGTAGATTTGGACTCCCTCTCACTTTTTATTGCTGGCCCTAACACACAAATCAGAGAGGATGTATTTCTAATACAAGAATGTTCTCCAAACCAGTAAATCTGGGATTATCTCTTCGGACTGATTATGTCAAAGCTCTTTAGTCACAGCACTTTTGGAGAGCTAAAAATAAACAGCAGCAGGGTTTATACATTTATTCTCTACCTAAATAATCTGCACGTATTGTGTGTGTCTGTCTACAATGTGAGACATGGTATCTGGACTTAATGTTTATTTATAAGAGCTCTTTTCCTAGGAAGGATTTTGGCAAAGGGTTTAAACCAAACTGTCTTAAGAGAATCACCCATGGGATAAAGTCTAGAGCAAGTTGAAAGGAGCTGGGTTCAAACCAGAAGTGTTTGCAGCAGCAGCTTGACAACAGAGCAAAACTTGGCCCCACATGTCTTGAAAATGAATGAAAACTGGTTCTTTTCTTTCTTACCAGTGATGAAACAATCTTATGCCATCAAATACAGAGAAAGGTAACCCAGATTTCAGTGCCACAGTTTTGCAGTGTTAAAGATCTGGAGAATTTTGTGCATTTAATTTGTGTGAGAGCAAACTGAAGTTCTTACAGCAGTAGCAGGAAGTTGGGCATGCTGTCATTTGCCTCCTGGTCCTGAAGAATGTAGGAGAAAAATCTTCTGAAGAAGAAACACTTCACAAAAAATTTTTAGTTGGATACGTCAAAGACTCGTGGATGCCTTTCCATGTAACTCTTTATTCCTGTGCAGTCTCTCCCATTTCACAGGGTTGATGCTGCATGCTCAGGAGAAAATGGAGCCAGGGCTTCAGGTACACAGCAGGTCAGGGCATGCTGCATGAGGAAGTAAAATGGGAAAAAGAAAAATATTCTAGAATAATTTTGTTCTTATTTAAATTCAGCAGTGGATTGCTCAGAAATGGTTTGATTAAAGTAGGCAATATAAACACTTAAAATAGTGCTGGAGGCAATAAGTCTTGCATTGGCAGAGGTGGAATGGATGGAATCCAGTTCATTCAGCTCCCATAATTCTGCAGGTATTGGAAGAAGTTCTGTGTGTTATACCAATAAATCACATGCTGGGACTTCAGTTTGGAGCACATCTCCAATACTAAGCCTTATTGACTGAATATTCTAATTGGGAAACAAGGCATTTCCTGACATTATAGAAAACATTGCAGAAATATGCAGCAAAGATATTTTTCTGAGTATATTTACAAATGTAAATATATTCATAATATAAATATGAATGCATACATTTCCCTGTGTTGTGGAATAATGGGAACAGTGTTCTTGGTTTCACAGACTTTATTACCAAGTGTCTCACAAAACATTGTAAAACAACTCTTTCAATGTTCATGTTGGCTGTCACCTGACTTTCTAAAGGTAAACATTGGAAATGTTTGGCAAGTTGCTCTTATTCCTAGTAAAAAAAGTACATTTGCTTTCTTGGAGTGAAAGAATTACTGTCCTTAAGAGTGGTCATTGTCTGCTGCAGTGTATTTTCTGTAGGAATGTGTTTTTCATTTTTCCTTTTGTTTTAACTCCTGTGAAACTGATCCTACAACCCCAGTAATGCATATTTTTGTGACAAAAGAAGGAATGGAGTCCATCCAGTCCTGCTCCCACCAAAAGAGCACTTCTGAATTGGTTTTACACATAACTTGAGCTTTGGGATTGATTTTGTTTGTTTGTTTGTTTGTTTTAATGTATGAGAATAGAGGGTATGGCCTTTGTGTTCCACTTTGTCTTCCTTGTGTGGTCCTTGCTCAGGCGTTGCCTCAGTTGAAGTAGTGCCTGAATTCGCAGGTTACCTGTTCAGAGCAGGGGAGCAAGGATTTACATTAGGACTATATTTACCTTTTGGTGAACAGTATCATCCTCATCACACCCAGCTGATTCTAAGCTCAGTGCTCTCAGCTGAAAGGTGTGAATAATATGACCATGGTGATGAGAACAGTGATCTCAAACCCATCACTCGGTGTAGTGGAGCATTGACTCGAATTCCTACTTCCATATATCTGTTCCTGTAATCAGGTATTCAAGGGAGTGTTCTCACACTGAGAAAGACAAAACCTGTTCTTAGTTGAAAAGGTAAATCCAGAGTAGTTCCTTCAAATTTAATTAAACCAATGCACCTGGAAAGTGAATGCAGACCTGGGCTTTAGGGACACGTGAGAACAGCCATTTGTCCTTTGTGGTATTTATTATACCTACAATATTTTTCAGCTTGTTCTTGTAGTGAACTATATTACAAAATTAATCTTTGCACTGACTTTACTATAAAAGCTGTGAATTTATTAACAAGATTTTTTTTTCCAAGTGAAAAGAAGCTATTTCTTTTCCCAAGAACACATTATTCCAGAAGGGAGAAGAGGCAGTGTGTTGCCCACACACAGTATGGCTCACATGCACACACCACTCACAAGGTGTGCAGTGTTCTCACCACACACTCCAAACCTGTCCATGTGTCTGTCCTTACTGAGCCCTGCTTGGGCTCTTTCCATTCACACAGAAGCTTTCCAGCTTATATATAAAGCAGCTTAGCCTGCATGTCAAGTGTAGGGTTTAAACCTTAAAAATCAGCACTGGTGGCCTTTTATTTTGTGGGTAAAGGCTGTGGGAGCATGTCCAGAATTTGGGCTAGAGGACATGTAAAAAACATTTTTTTTTTTTCTTTTTCATTCTTTCTGCAAGAAGAGGAATTAGTTAATGATGCTAGAATAGTAATCATGGAGTTGTTTGGGTAGAAAGTATCTAAAATACCCCCTCATTCCAACCCCCTGCCGTGGACAGAGGTACCTTCCACTACCCCAGATTGCTCCAAGCCCCGTCCGTCCTGGCCCTGGACACTTCCAGGGTTCATGTTCTAAAGAGCTACGTGTGTTTCTACAGCGTGATTCCACATTTGCTCAACTTCCTCTTGACCACCCTGCCTCCCTCAGGCTGTAACCGTGAGATGGCCATGTTAATATCCTGCTGTGTTAATTGTCTGCAGCTCCAATAATTAACAAGAAATATCACCAGTCTGTGTCAGGAGTCTCATACAAAAGCATTCTCTTTATTGCATTGGGAATTGGAACCTCCAGTCCAGGTTCTGGCTGGCTGAAGACTCCACATTTTGTTTTTAAAAGTCTTGCAGTTAGCAAGAAATGACAATTCTGTGTTTGAAGGCGTCATAATGGTTGTTACAACTCCAGACTCTGCCTGGAATTCCTTGTTTTGGGATGGGTGAGCCTCTTTTGGGTTGCTGATAGCATTTCTTGTTGGTTTTTAGCCACGTGACACAGACAACGTCCTGGATCCATCCCGTCACAAGCGCTCTGAGCTTGCTTTGCTCTGAGGAGGAGGAGGATGGCATCAGAGACCTTCCCGGGCCCAGGAGCTGAGGACAGCTGTGGACAGAGAGTAGTTTGTCTGGTTTTGGTCCCTTAGTGAGCAGATGCACAGGTTTTGGTCTACCTACTTTCTAGTGTGATGTAGTAGTACCTGGTGATATTTCTCCTCAGCAAGCTGGAGGAAGTTCTGCTGTTTTTGAGATGGGTTTGTTGATGTGTGCTACAAAGGATGCAGGTGCCACAGGAGTCCTTAATCTGCCCCATTTTGGTGTTTCAGGGATCAGTCTCACCTTAGGGCCCAGTCCCATCTTTTCATGATTTCCCCACAGACCCATAATTTCCCTGACCTGAAGCTGAATTTTCCAGGTCAGCTGAAATTTTCACAGCTCTGATCCACATGAGATTTAAGATGGGACCACTGGCGATAGATTCCAGCTGATGGTTGACTGAGAGATGCAAAGTGAGGTGGGGTTTTTGAACCAATGCTGGTGAGAATAATGGAGATGACTTAACTGAAAATTCTTATTTCTATAGGAGAAATCTTCAAATAAGTTTTGCTACTAGAAATTTAGTGATTTATTACAAATATTGGAGCCCTGATGACTTTTTAAACAAATACTTACTAAGACTCGTTGTTGAGCTTTAGAAAATGTGTCTTTGGTAAGTTGTCAAGTAAAAAGAAGGTTTTTGTAGAGGACATCATACTCTGACAACAATATGAGGCAATATGAAAATTATTCTACTTTTGTACTCTGCTAAACCGATACAGACACACATCAAATACTTCAGTGGAAGCTGTGAAGTTTCAAGTACAATGAAACCTGTGAAACCACCTCCAGGATCAGCAGAAGTCAGTCACCTCCTCAGAACTGGTCTTTTAAGTAGAACAAAATCATTTTGTATATATCGGTGATGTTTTAAAGAGGATGAAGAAAATGATGGGGGGTGCTAGTGCAAGTTAAATGAACAGGTTTCTGTGTACCTCAATAGCACAGGATATTTTAAATCTCATTATTCACTGCACAATGTCTGATGTCAGCTTTGTCAAATGTGTGATTCTGTGCTACATTTTTTCTGGATGCTCTTTATATGTGTGTTGTGTACATAATGGTGGGTGTTACTAATGAATGAGACAGACCTGAATCTGCAGAAGCACTGATGGATATGCCAAAGGAAATCTCTATTTCTGCTTCAGTCCAGGAGGGAGAAGGGGATTGTGGCAGTGTGAGGAAGGCACAGGCTGCAGTCACATTTTTTGAGGTCTGTCTTCAGCAGGTGTGGCATTGGAGTTAAGAATCCTTGTCCTCTGAGGAATGAATATCAAAACCAGACTCACTCTCAGTTCTGGTTCCTTGACCATGCTCTCTGTCCTCAGCAGTGCAGAGCTGTGCCAGGTCAGGCTCATTGGAACAGTTGATCCTTTTGAACCAAAATAATTCACCTTTTTTTGAAATCCAAGTCAGGCCTCTGAATAGCAGCCCACTAATCTCCTGCACTTGGCCAGAGAGCTGGAGAGCACATCACCAAATGTTCTTCCTGAAGCTCACAAAAGAGGCCTTTACAGGCTTTGCAGGAAGTAGATGTCAGGGTATATTGAATAAGCAAATAGGAAAAATTTGTTTTGTACTTTCAACTAGGTCAGACCCAAATTATCTGTGAATCTACACAGGTGGTGTGGATTAGGGAAAAAAAGCTTGCTCAGCAGACCCACAGTAACTTACATTTCTAAGAAAACTTCTCCTAGGAATAACACATGAATGGTTTAGCCATGTTTGCTCCAGTGGCTACTGCATGCTCCACAGCCTCCTTTGTGCTCCCAGAGAGCTCGGGCCAAAGGGACAGAGCATGTGCTTCAGTTTCAGGCTTGGACACTCCAGAAGCATTTTTATTTAAATCCCTTTTCTCAGAATGGCACAGACTCATGACCTACGGAAGATATGTCATCTGAATTCCTTGTGGTATTTGCTGTAGTAGTCCTTTGGATGCTTTATGACAGCACTTTCTGTTCATACTTCAGGGACATCCAGCCTGCACACAGATTCCAGCTCCCCACTTCTGCTCAGGAGAGGTTTGAGCCACCGCTTGCCTCTTGCAGCCTCGTGGCTGTGTCAGCCAGCTGGGTGCTCCAAAGGGGAGCAGCTGTTTAGGGATGGGCACTGTGGCTCAGGCAGGCTCTGCACAAGCAGGGACTCACTCCATGGAGAGCAGCTCAGAGCTGTCCTTCTGTTGGGGGACAGCTCTGCACGTGCTGCCCTTCCCGGGCGTGCAGCCTGCTGTGCACGGGGACAGTCTGCCTGCTCCTCTCACTGCCACCTCCCACAGACCCCAGTGTGGCACAAACCTGGCGCCTCTTCCTCTCTCTCCCTCTCTCTTATAAACTTGCCTAGAAATTAAAGATGTTAGAAATAGATCTCTGCATCTCTTCAGCTGCTCTAGTGAGCGTTTCCCTCCTCAGATAATCCACCCGTTCACATTCTCTGGGGTTGAGAATACATTTTCTTACCTACAATCTCCAAATGTTCCAATCTATTTTTGTACACTGGTATACTTGTTTCCTAGGTTATTTCTCTTGATCTCTCCTTATCTCTTCCTTTATGTGGAATAGTTTTGTGAAAATTATTTTGCTTAAGCTGAACTGTGTATATTGAGAAAATGGTTCTAGCATAACTTCAACAGAATTTGTAAAGAGCAATTGTCAATATATGCAACACTGTAAATGGCAAATTTTCATTTTTATTCCTGAATTTAAAAAATTAAGTGGAAAAGATACTAAACTGCATGTGATAGCCTTTAAATTAATAAAACCACACCTTTATATTGTAATGAATCTGTCCCACATAACATTCTCCATCTGTTGAAAAGCCTCTTGTAACAGACTGCTTTAGGAATGGTTGGGTTCATTTCTGACACTCCGGAGGTGCCTGGTGCCACTGAGGTAAGGAAAGGAAAATCCTTTAAGAAAAATATTTGTGGTTGTGGAACAGGCTGGGCTGTGCAGGGCTGACTGTGGGCAAGACTCTCCAGGAGCTCAGGAAATGCTGCTCGGGCCTGGCTTGTGAAATGTTTCATTTTCTGGGAACTGATGGGATTCTTAACCCTCAGCTCAAGACACACAGGACTCCAAACCAAGCTCCAGAATTCAGTGGCCTTTTTGCAAGTGCTGCTCTGAGTGACTTTGCTGTGGCTCTATTTTAAGTCAGCAGCAGAAATTTAAGTCAGCTCAGGAGCCTTTGTTGAGTTCTGTGCTCCTGGTCCTTGTGTGTTACCAACACTCCCCACTCCAAAGACCCTGCAGGGAGTGAGCCCAGTCACACCAGTTCAGACTGGCACCTGTCAGGCCAGGCACTGGGGCCAGCTTTGCAGAGATGTTTAGCAGCTTAAACATGTTCGTGGAGTTAATGGGAATTAGGCACCTAACCTACTTAGATGCTGCTATAAATGCTGCTAGGCATGTTTAGGTACCTAAATACCTTAGTAAATCTTTCCCCTGGCTGCTTGCAGTGATAGTGCATCAAAAATCAAATACCAGTGACAAAAGCCTCACCTTTGTCCTCTGTAACCAGCTTTGCCTTTCCCTGAGGATTCTTTTCATGTAACACTAAAAATACCAGCTAGCTCACAGGTTGTACCATTCAGACTCTGCTCATATTTTCTGGTGGCTTGATTATTTATTGCTCATTCTAGATTTTTTTCCACCAACAGTGGTTGATGTTGGCATGGATTTAATAGGTTGGTACTTTCACAACACTCATCTAAGATAAGTTATTTTATTACAGAATAATATAGCTGTTATTTTAGTTATTTTATTGCAAGATAATATGCTGTTTACAGCAGTGCTCGAGACTCCAGAGAATTTAGTCCAGCATTTTTCCAAAGCACACATAAGCTGTGTTCTTCCTTCACCTTAGGAAGGATGTTGATAGAGACGTTGAACTGCAGCTACACAATCCTTATTATTCACTGAGGGCTCCAACAAGGGAGGTTGCTGAAATGACCCCTCATCCTGATGAGGAGGAATGCAATTTCTCCAGCCAGTCACTATGGGGAATTTTGGTTTTATTGTTAGGCTTCTTGGCTAAAAGCAAACCATGAAAAAACAGTAGTTTTGCTGCTGTTTCACATAAGTCACTATTTCACCCTGACCCCCAAAAGCTACACTCTGATCAGAAATGTCTTCATCTCCTCTCAAGTACCCTGCCTGTCAGCTACCCACAAGGCAGTATTTCCCTGTGGCCCAATTATTGTATCATCATCAAGAACTACCCTTGCTCTTGTATGTGAAGAGAATTCATTAAAAAATGATTGAAATGAAAAAATAAATAAAATTATGTCTCTTTCCTGAAATAGAAATATAACAATAACAGCACTTATATGGGAAAGAGAAAGGATCCAAGGAAAGCAAAGTATTGGGGTTCCTGCTGATGTTTTCATTTTCACTCCAAAGGCTGGTAATGCATCGTTGTTCCTTTCCAACCCCACTGCTCCTGAGAACAGCAGGAGCATGGAGTTCTCCAGGGACAGGGGAGATCTCAGGCCCTGGCTGAGCTGCACATTTTAATCTCCAGACTGAGCCACTGGGGACCCATGGTTAGGGGCTGTAATTAGTCACTGTGGGGCTTACGTGTTCCAAGCTAAAGACAGCTGCTCATCACTGATGGCATGGCATGAGCAGGACCAGAGAGTCTCAGTAAGAACCTGCCTGGCACTCTCAGACCATATTACACCATCAATTAAATGCAGAACTGTTGTAAATAATAAAAATACAGAGGATCAGGAAATAGGCCCTATCTGTTGAAATATGGCTGTCTTGTTACTTGGATAATTGAAAGATGCATCCAAAAGGAATTTTGGTACTAACTGAAAATGTGTATATGCAGTTATCTCTTACTCCTTTCTCTGCTCAGCTTTGGGCATGCAGTGCAGTCCCTTGAGCCTAAACTCCACTGTGCTTAGCCCATTCTGGCTGCAGATGCTGAAGCTGCACAGTCCTGCAGGCTCTGCTGATTCCAATAACCACTTAGAGTCCTGCAGAGAATGATACAAAAAGGCAAAAATGAAATCAATAGTAAATGTTCACTAACAGGAAAACTCCCATGGCTGGCTGAGGATAAGAAAAAGATGTTTTACTGCCGTGCTCAGAGGTTGTTCGGTACAGAACCCTGAAGTCTGTTTCAGACCAGGTTTGTTATTGTTGCTTTTCCCATTGTTTTGGATACACAGTTTAACCCACCTACAGGAAACTGGAGGAAAAGGCCCTGGTAATTTCACCACATTCATAAAAATGCAGGTTCTCATTTATAACAAAACTCAGTAGTCATCCTGACTGACGTTTTGAACAGCACCAGTGGCTGCTCCCAGGGAGCTGTTCTGGGCCAGGGACACTTGCCTGGAGCATGGGGAGAACTAGCAATTCAGCTTCTGATGTGGCTGAGGGAAATTACAGCTCTTCAGGTAAGGAGAAGGACTGAGTTCCTTTTTTTGCTATAGCCAGAAGGGAAAGGGTTCTGGGGCTGGAGCCAAGGGCTCTGGGGCCAAGGGCTCTGGGGTTGGAGTGAGGACAAGGGCACCCTGCCAGGGCACCATCAACTCCCTGAGCTCAGGAGCTGGATCCTGGGGAGTGTTACCGGGGAGCTCTTCCTTGCTCTGACAACTTTTAGCTCATTGTAGTGGAAAACCCTCAAACCAAAAACCAATGTGCTCTGCAAAGGCACCAACAAGTTGCAGCTGCAGGCAGGGAGGTGAATGAGCAGAGATGGGCAGAGCAGGCTGTAATTCCTGGCCAAAGCCAAGGCCATGGCTCAGCCTCCTCCCTCTGTGCCCGCTGCACACCCAGAAATTGTTCTTGGATCCATCCATCCACAGCTCTCCTGTGCTACCCTGTTCTGATCTGATCCCTCCCCTGGAGCAGGGCAGTGCTCAGCTCACTCTCCCTGTCACTACCATGTTTCCAAGGGAAGGACTGCAGCTCTCATAGCTCCCAAGTGGGTAAATTGAGTTTGCAGTAATCCCAAATACCTGAGATAAGAAGCACAGCTCTGCCATGGAGGCTGAGGGCTTTAGAAGCAGGGAGGCACAGGGACTCGGATGGATGTACGTGCCTCATGTCGTGTCTCTGCCAGGGCTGGAGCCTAATTGGATTTCACAAATGTGACTTCTGTGCCTCTTGATCACAAAACTAAATTAAACTTCAAGAAGTTCTGAATAAATCCATACCTGAAAGTTTGCCTAAAAAAAAAAAAAAAAAAAAAATCTTATTCCAGCTCTGCCTCAGCAGGGGAACAAAATAACAAAATGAAAACTTCAGAACTATTGCTTTAAAACAAATAAGCAAAGCACAGCCAACAGATCTGAATTCCTGGGTGCACTGAATAAAATCAGTCATGTGATAATGATGGGATTTTCTAGAACACCTTTTAGGCATGCAATTTCTGCATTAAATCTATTCAGATGTCCCTAGAACATCTGCTTCTTCTGTAAAATGGGAGTAACTGCCACTTTTTACGGTGCACTGACAGCTACAGATAAAAGCCTGGTAATTGCTAGCAGGAACTACTGCCTAACCAGAGATTTTCTTCAAAGTTAACTTGCCAAGATTCTTAAGACTATTGCACACGATAGCCCTGTGCCGGTTCACGCAACTTTGGGAGGTGGAGTTACGTGTTAAAATTGTAGGTAACAGTGGGATTGAAACAGATTCCAGCCTCCCTTGAAGGCAGATCAGACGCGGCTGATGCTTGGAGCCGCGGCAGCAGAGGGAGCAGAGCAAATCCCCAGATTTGCTGTTAATGTGACCTAAAATCAGTGGGAGCTGCTTTAGCACGTGGGTGCCATGGGCTGCTCTGCTTCCCTTCAGGGAGGCACGGGAACACCTGCTAAAACCCTGGGCTGCCCCGAAAGAGAGGAGCCATTTATAGGCACTGCCCGGGAAGATCCACAGCAACACGGTCCTGGCTGCCTTTCATCTCCTCCCTCTCTGCCGATGTTTATTCATGAGTCAGGGTGCAGGGAAGATGAAAAGGCTGCTGGCAGACTTCTCCCCGGAGTCTCCACTTGGAATGGTACCACATTTCCAGGGAAGCCTCACTTGTGCTCCCGGCAAGGTTGATCCTCGTGGGAACGCCGTCATTCCTCTGCAGCTCTCAAGGCAGGCAAACATTATCTATCATCCATACACTGAGGCACAGAAAGTCAGTAAACCTTATCTGCTTTGGTGAGATCCAGAGCTGGAGTGAGATTTTACTGCTCTTGAAAAACCCAATATTTTGATGGATTAGCCCGGTGCCAGGCTGTCCCTCTGGTCTCTACAGCAGCCACTTGAACATCTGTAAAATAGCACCTGAAAAACCAGGGAACTGCTGGCACACAGGGCTCAAGAAGAGCAAGCTCTGCTACAGAAAACCCAACTGAGATCTTTGTAAAAGGGAATAGCAGCTAGTGGAACAGAAAAGAGAAATCCATGCCTGAATGAAAGTGACATTAGGGAGGACTTCTGAGCTCAGAATAGCTCCTGCCATCCTCTGTCACAGCCTCACTCCGTGAGCCAGTGAGAGGCTGCCAGGGTTCTCAATTCTTGTAGACAAAGTCTTCTGCCTGGAGAACCTGCAAACTGGAATAAAAATCAGTCTGATTTTTGTAATTTTGAGGGGAAGTGTTAAAAATATTAAAAAGAAATCACATCTCCTGTTAACTAATATAAAACTGGAAAGCCTAATGGGTTTTTCAGTTTATTTCAAACTCCCATCTGTTGGTGCTGTTGGTGCTGTTGCTGTATCACAAAGGGGTCTCTGCTGACAAGTTTGTTCTCTAAACAAAGCAAAACCACAGCATTTTATGTCTGCAACCACAGTGTATGTTAGTTACAGGGTCCTCTCCCATTAACTCATGCATGTTGTACTTTTTATTCAAATTTACAAGCACACTCAGACGACAGCAAATCCTATGTTTATAATAAAGCCAGGGTTCCCTTTGCAGAAAAGCCAGTGGTATGGACCACCATAGACCCTTGTCTGACCCTTATGCCAGAAATAAGACATTTCCACAGATTTCTTTGAATTTCAAACCCAGTCGCTGTGGCAGGGAGCTGTAGCAGCTGCCTTTCAACAGTGAGAGCGAATTGTTGTAGTAGAAATCAAGAGCAACTAATATTAGCATAACAAAGCCTTTGACTGACTTCCAAAGGACCTCAGTGCAACTCGTAAGTAAATCAGTCTCACCTCCGCACAACACAGACCAATCAAGGTGTTTTCTTGCAGGACAGCATCTCACAGTGTCCCTGGACCCCCAACAGCCACGTCCATCACCTGCTCCGAGGGGATGAGGGTGGCTCAGCTCTCAACAACCCCCAGCACCTGTCAGGATCAAAACCCCCAAATCCAACTGGGTCTAAGCAGTTTTCCGATGAGGAGCATTGTAAGAGGGTTTGTGCAGAAATCTGCAGTGACTGAGGTCGACGCTGACGCTGTTACTGATTAGACACTGCCGAGCAGCCTCTGAGCAGCTCAGTGAAGGGGCTTGAGAGATGGAGGATCTTCATCCAAAAAGGATGTTACTGTGAGGTTCAGAGAAATCTAATGTACTGCAGTAAGACTTCCTACTGGAAACAAGTACCTGGCTGCTGTGTACAAGAGGTTTGCAACCTGTCAGTGTCATAACAGACCTTGTAACCTTATATATCTGAGAAATCCCACAGTTAACACTGGCAAATACTCACCTGGCATACAGGTGTTACCCTCTTAAGATCCCCCTACCTGATCCTACAGGAAACAGGGACAGAGAGAGAGAACGCTGATGAAAACTCAGTGACTTTTCCAAGATCATGCAGCAAGTGGTGGCAGGGTTTGGAGAGCCAAGGTCACCATCCTGGAGAGCCAAGGTCACCAGCCTGGTGCTTCCACCCCTGCACTGATCTGCCTCAATAAATGAAGGCTCTGGATCAAGTGTAAAGGTTTAAATTACAAGAAAATTTTATTCTTCAAAAACAGTAGTAAAAAAAAAAAAGTTTATAACTTTTTTATCTCCTGCTCAAGAAAATAAAAATAATAAGACAATATGAGCTTCTTGCAGAAAGGACAGGTTTTCCAGGAAAGAATTTACACAACAGAATAGTTGACAAGTCAGTTAGATAATGACCAAGATAAAACAATGATGCTGGATATCTGAGCAAAGCATCAGAGAAATGTTCCCAGAATCTTGTCTAAAAGTCTGCAGCAGCTGACGTTTTGTTTCTGTTGCATGGAAGCTTCTTGGCCATGGAGGCATTGCCCTGCCCGATGGCTCCAGGACAAAGAGGAAGGAGTTCCCCAAGGAGGAAAACAATCCCCGAGTTGTACAAGCACAAATGGAGAGTATTGTGAGGGGCTGATTGTGCTGAATGGAGCCAGCGGATGGGACTCTGTATCCATGGCAGCTGAGGAGGTGACTCATGGCACTACTATAAATACAAACTTGCCTGCAAAGAGCACACGAGTAAAATCTGCATTTGTACAGCGTTTTCACAACAAGCTTGAGACACCATTTCTCCCGGTGCTCCCAGTGCATCCCTCAGGATGAGATAGTGATGTGGAACAGGAGAGATCCCACAGTCCCCCTGCTCATCGCACCCGGCAGTGGCAGCACATCCCGGGCTGAGGGAGGGATCATGCCATGCCACGCGACGAGGGCAACAAAGCAGGGAGGGAACGTGGCTGAGTACAGCTGCAAGAGCTCAGCTTACAGTAATTCAAAATGTTTGTTTCACTCAGGAACAAGCCCCTGGCAAGGGCAGTGCCATCGGTCACTAAGAACAGAGTCATGGCACAGGAGGAAGAGGTGGCTGCAAATGGGATAGCCATTAAACAGCTGCACACCCCTCACCCGGATCTCTCCTGGGAAGGAAGAACACAGCACTAGAATATCTGAAAGTTCCTAGAAGGAATCGCGGCCCTCGAAAAGACATCAGGCAGAGCTCTGCTGGCAGCCTGGAATTCGCATCAGCAAATAGTTCGGGATGTTTGCGCTTGCAGAGGAGACTGCAACTTGCCTGCCTAGGAAGAAAGGGGAAAAGGCAAAAAGGCAGCCTCTCCAAAGTGAGAGATGTGCCATTTGCTTCGGAGCTGAGGAGCTCAGTGCCCCTGGGGCGGATGCAAAGCCGTCTGTGGGTTTCAGACCACGCTGCTCCCCCGGCCAAGGGAACGAGGGTGGAGTCGCTCTCCCGCTACCCCTCCGGCTGAGTGGTGATGGGTGTGAGTGAATCAGTGGGGAAAGAGAGCTGCGTTCACGGCTGCTCTGCTGTCAGAGGTCTTTAAGAGATGGAAATAGGACTTTAAAAAATATTATACCGAATTCTTAATGATTTTTAGGAGGCACAAATAACGCTCTCATTACAAGAACCTTCTTCTCTCCACATTGTTTAAATATCCCCTGGCTCGGCGAAGGTGGGAAAAAAGTCAGAAAGCTGATTTGGTTCAACACTTTGAAAAACGCTTTGAAAAAAATAGTGATAGACAAGCACTTCCTCTCCATTCAGGGTCACAAACCAGATGAAATCTCACTGCTCTGGTAATTTTTTGCAGGTCTAATTGTATGGCTTGAGATTCCAATAAAATGGAAAGATAATCAAATCCAATTGATTGATAATCAATTGGAATCTTATTAGCATGTACCTTTTGTAGGATTAGCAATTTCACAGTATATTAATTTTTCCTAGATTATTTAAATGTGTAACAGCATTTGATTTAACAGAGCTGCATGGGCAGACAGTATTTCAACACTGTGAACATCTGTTCCAAGTTACCAAAATTCCAGCTCAAAAACAAATATTTCCCCCATAAATCAACCCAAACATTATTCTGAGTGTTGTAACAGATGCAAAACGATTCTGGCTCCCTCTGCCCTGTGGTTTGGCTCTTTCCTTAAACTTGATGTGAATATATTTATTTAAACACTTCAAGAAATACACATCTGAAATGGCTATTTAAGCTTCCTTGGAGTGGGTCTGATGTTGATTCAGTGTTTATGGTCAGTTGACAGACTGCCTCATTAACAACAGATTCTATTAATTAGTGTAAGTTCTGGTTACAACTTTGCAGATAAACCTGTTCTGGAGCAGCACTTAAAGTCCCATTCAAGTGTTCTGAACACTCCAGCCCAGCAGCACAGTACTGATGAACCTGAGTTTGTGAGAGGGGAAGAGTTTATTTTGGGGTTTATATTCATTCTGTTCTGGCCCGTTTCAGTGGGCTCTTTGCCTCCATTGTTAGTGCTGCTGGTCAACTGTCATGAGCTAAATGAATCAGAAGAGGTATTGATTTTTCTGGCATAAAGAAATGAGACTTGTTTACTAAACATGAAATTTGGAAAGAGACTTTACAAGAGGGTTCCCAGTTAATGGTCTGAGTATGTGAATAAAAATGTTTACTTAGGCAGAAGCAGCAATTCCATACTTCGAGGTGTTTAATTGCATTAAGCTTCATGTGAGCAACTGGGATACAAGATTTATTTTTTTTAATAGTTTATATGTAACAGCTCAGCCAGACAAAGAGAAAACTGAATTGTGGTACCATAAATAACTACAAACTCCTGTATAGAGAAAAATCCTTTTAGTTCATCCCTCCTTGCACAAAATACCCTTTGGGGGCAGAAACAAGGCCATGCTTTGAGGATGATATTTTGGAGTTGTTAATCATTTTCTGTCTTAAATGCTTGGAGAAAAACAGTGTGTGGACTAAATATAACCCTGCCTTTAGTGCTGGTTGGGAAATGGGAGTCCCAGGCCAGTTGTCTCCCACAAACAATGGGAACGCTGGGCCATACGGAGACAGGAGGATAGCAAAGGGAGCACTGCAGGACCCAGGAGTCTGTGTCAGTCAGTGGGAACCACACAGGGGGTTCAGCCATAAGAACTTGCATTATATTCCCTTGAAGGGATGCCAAAGTTGTTATGAAGTTGAGGGCCATGTTTTCCAAAGGCAATTTGTTAATAAGGCATAGCAGTAGAAATACTAGGGAGCTACAGGTATGTAAACCTGCATAAAACTGTGCACTTTGTTCAACATTTCTATTTGTAAAGAGATCAGAACCCATTCTATATGCAGTGGGCTACATCCTTCTATCGCATTATACATTAGCTTTATACATTGTTAATTAGACCTAATTTAGGCCTCAAAAAATCTCATTAAAATTCTGATTAGTGCTGTTGGCAAGCAGCCATCTAAAAAGCCAATATTTCTTTCTTTGATAAGTTTGAAGCCACTATAACAAACAGTAAAAATAAGATCACAGCCTTCTTTCTCATGCCAATCAACATAATGTATTCTCCAGGTCAAAGTCATTTAAGGGAAAATACAGGAGGAGGAGATCTTTATCTCCCTGCATGGATGCTGTCAGGTGGCTATAGAAAATTATATGTTTATGCCCTTTGGCAGTTAAAAAAACCAACCAAACACAAAACCCCAAACCTAAGAAACTTGTTCTGAAAAAGCCAGTTTTAAGCCTTCAAAACGAACTTACTCTGCAAGCCAATTAAATAAAGGGTTTTTTTAAAGGCTTTAAAAATTAATGGGAATAAAAATATTACAAAGCTGGTTTAATATTAAAACAGTTCTGTCTGATGTTTTCTGCATAACTTACCGCCTGATGCTTTCCATACAGCTTGTAGTCTAAATGCCTGGCCAGGAAAACATACAGACAAGAATATCTTTAGTCCAAATACAGTCAATTATGCACCCACATTGCTGCAGATCAGAGCAGATAACTTTAAAAGAAATCATGGCATAAAAAAAAAAAGTCAAAGGCAGAACAAAGCAACAAACAATAGCAGGGCTGCTGTGCTTCCTTGTGCCTGTATGTTGAGGGGTTGTTAAGATACAGCTGCCAGCTATCATTGTATTCATCTCAATTAACTTAAACATTTCACTTTAATGCAGAAAAACTTTACAGAGCTGAGTGTTCTGAAATGGCAAACACGAGGTGTCTCTTTCAGTGTACATTGTCTCTGTGCAGATCTGTCCTTGCAGGAGACCCAAGCAATGAGCCTGGGCTTGCAGAGGAGTCACCAGGACTCTGCAGAGCTGCTTACTCCAGCAGAGGAGAGGGAGGAGGGCTCTGATCTGCCCCTGTCCCTCGAAGCACGGTCTGCAGTGTGCAGCTACTCCATCCTGCATCACCCTGGTTGCTGGTAGGACAAAGCCAACATATGATTACGGGAAAATACCACATTTTCCTTCTGATAAACACCCAGCCATGCCACTGAAATCCAGCCTTGGGATGCTCTCTACCAGTAAAGCTGCTTCTGGGTTGGAATATAAATTTTAAAAAAAGTCCAACTTACTCTATTTTTCCAAGCCTTTTAAAACTGTAATCTTTAGAGGTCTAATCAGACTTTCTGTATCAAATAAAGTAGGGAGATAAACACACACAGAATTCAGGGTGCATTTGCCTTTTAAGACAGTGTTCAGTCTCTGTGTTGCATTGATATTTGCATAAGCAGGTTTTCAAAAACCTGGGAAGCCTGGTAGGCTGATATTTAACATATTCTGATATGATATGGCAACTAGTTACCAGCTGAAAATCCTGATGAGAGATTTAAATAGAACAAAATGGGCCATAAGAGAGGTGGTAATTTAGCAGAATGCCCTGGCTGGGTGTACCTGGGGTACCCAGGAAGGGCACTATGGGCTGGCAGCAGTGTCAGGAATCTGCTCAGGTACTGCATGGAACTGAGAGGGGGAGTGCATTAAAAAAGAGGGGAAAAAGAACACCCCCAGTCTCAGAAACAACATCTAATTAATCCAAACCTGCAGGACAAACTGCATACAGTTAATAATGTGCATTTCTGCACTACTTGCTGCTGTTACAGTAATTCTTTCATTAAAAGACATACCATGACTTTTATTGCCTTTATGATTAGAAGCCTGATTTTTGTCTGTAGGAATTTTCCCAGTCTTCCACAGAAGGTCAGGCTTTCCTGCCAAAGATAAGAAAGGTTTATCACATTTCTGGGTTCTTAATAATTTAAACCCATACGATTAAGAACTGGTCTGTGCTTTCTGCATTTTGTTTTTCCGAGAGGGAAACCTGGGAGCAAGGTGGATGTCACAGAACTAATCACAGAAAGAAATCCCAAGCTTAGGGCAGCCTAGCAAGCCTGAAGCCCAGGGCAGCAACCACTTCAGTGACTTTGAGACAGCTCGCTGCAGAGCAGGGGTTTGCAGTATCAAGCTGTACAGATCCCGAGCTGATAAGCCTATGCATGTGGAATTCTTCAGGCGAAATTCTGCCTGACCTTCCCCAGCACCATGCCTCCGGCAAGCTCTCTGAAAGCAGCCATTTGAAGTCAGAGAAATCTGGGTCATTGACTTCAATAGAAACTCTGATTAAGGAGGGGATGATGCTCAGCTCCTGTACCTTTCACTCCTCCCTTCTGCTGCAGCTCTGCCTGGGGATGGGCTGTTTTATTCTGTGTTCGTGGGTGCTCTTCTGTCTCCAGTAAAACCAATGCCAAATTCCAAAATCAAACAGCCTGAGCATGTAAGAACAGCTATTTCTAAACTATCTTTTTGCAGCACGCAAGCCAAGAGTGAAAAAGGAAGAGGAATGGAGTGCAGAGGAATAAATGAAAGGATCAAGTTGTTTTTCCCATTGGCACCAGCTGGGAGTTGTCCTTATTGAGGGGAAGGTCTGACTGAAAAACGGGCCAGCTACTCCCTTATCTCTCATCTCAATCCAGTTCTGTCATCTGGCTGCTTACACCTACTGGGTCTGAATAATTCGCCAAGGCACCAAAGGCACGAGGTGCCTGGAATGGCCTTGAGAGTCTGGTTAATGCTTTACAGGGGGAAGGTTGCTTTAAAAAGCAGAGCGGAGTATTTGTTCCAAAACTGTAGTCATCACTGACAGCCACACTTACTGAGTTCAAACCAGGTCAGCTGCCCAGGCAAGAACATGTATTTGATCTACCCTCTCATGGTAAAGGCTGCCTGTAAACTTTGGCAGAGAAAATTATTAATCTTTCAACTCACAGCATATAAGCAATGACTAGTAATACCTATTTTTCTGAGAACTGGAATGCCTTTTGGAACCACCCCAGATTACTTAAGAGAAGTTCCTCTGCCATCACCCAAAAGCAGTTCCAAACCTGTCTCTCCCACATTCAATTAAACTTTAAAAAAAATAATTTAAAAATAATGAAAAAAAAGGCGGGAGCATGGTTCATTCAACAGGCATTTTTCATCTTGTGAGGAGCCCCAGCAGCTCGCTCAGCTGCACCCCACGGGGACAATAAATATCCATTTTTCAGTAATTCAGTGCTGTGGGTAGTGGCTTTCACTCGGACAGACAAGAGAGGGCTCTGGCCAGAACCTCCTTGGAGGGGAGGGAGGTGGGGGGGCAGGCATTGCTCCTCAG
Organism: Hypocryptadius cinnamomeus; assembly: GCA_013400635.1. NCBI lineage: Eukaryota > Metazoa > Chordata > Aves > Passeriformes > Zosteropidae > Hypocryptadius > Hypocryptadius cinnamomeus. Next base: position 173,168 of record VYZP01028600.1, on the reverse strand, counting down.
TGTCTCGACCTTCTCTTCAAAAGCTGCTGCTTTTCAGCTCAGTTGGGTGTGGATATCTGAGCATTCTCATGTGGCTTCTCATGGCCCTCCACGTTCTGCGTCACATAGCTGGAAATGCACTGCCCTGTGAGGCCAGCCTGGGAACTTGCACTGCTTTGGGACAAATCAGAACTAAAACAAAGGCTGAATCGTGAGCCTTTTCCAACTCTCTCCTGTTTAGGTTTTTTTGGGGGGTTGATTTTTGGGGTGTTTTTGGTTTTGTTTGCTTTTGTTTGGGTGGTTTTTGTTTTGTGGGGGTTTTTTTTTGGTTTTTTTGTTTGGTTGGTTGTTGTTTGTTTTTTTGGGTTTTTTTTGGTTGGTTGGTTTTCTGTTGGTTTTTGGGGTTTTTTCCTGAGCATCTCACTCAATCCTTTCATCCATTGTTTTGGCTCCCAAAGGGCTGAAGTGGAGATTCACTCAGTGGATGAACCAGTGGGTATTTAAGGTACTGTAAACCATTTGCTTTTTCAGTCTGTCCTGTGCCTTGACCCGAACACTTGTTCTGCATTATTTATCCTCTCCATCTTGCAGCTTGTTCTCTGCCTGCCTACTTTTGCAACTCTTTTCTCCAGACAGAACATATTTAACAGAGGAATGAAGTGGCAGTAGCAGTTCAGCTGTGACCATACAGATACCTGACTAGAAGCTTTGATCTCTCAGATTTGAGAGATCTCTCACTGCACATACAGTACTGGCTCCCATTTAACCCTGAAAGAGAAAGAGAAAAGCCTGAATTCTTCAGACCAGTATATATTTAAATACACACAGAGTTCTAGATCACAAGCTTGACTGTACAATACCTGTCTCCCAGCATGGGAGTGGGTGTCTCTCCATCTATCAGTGACCATAATTCTGCTCAGCCATCATAACTGCATCATCTTCCTGCCCCACTTTTATCCATGTTTATGGAGAAAATACAGGTAGGTGCCTTGGAACATACTGGTCAGTTGGATCCCTAAAAAACATACTTTCACTCGAGCTTTCTCTATGCAGAAAAAACCCTGCAGTCATGTTTCCAGGAGATACTTCAGAACAGAATTCCCAATTTCCATTACAGGCTATGCCAAGGCAATGTATAAGAGAATGGGAACTGCTGCAAAACAGTGGAAAAAATTAATCTCATGAACCGTGCTGGAGATTTTTACCTAAAGCCTGCAGTCCCTCCTTTGTAAAAGGAGTTTAAAATAACTTGGAGTGGGGCGGGGGGTGGTTATTGAGTCTTCAGCAAAGTGGCACGGACAGATTCAGACCTAAGGGCAGGACCGAGAGCAAGCCAGGCCAAGGGTTACCCAAACGCGACATCCGCGGTCCTCGCTGATCCCGTAGTCACGACCCGAGCCAGGTCTGACCCGCAGCGCTCCGTGCGCTGCTCCAGCGGGAGCGGGAGCTCCCGGGGGCCGGGAGGGGCTTCTGCTCCAGCGAGGGCTCGTCCCGCACGGTGCTCCGCGGCCGGACACGGGGACACGGGGCAAGGCGGCGGGCGGGAGGTGGGGGCACACGGGGGGCGACGACGGGATCGGTGACAAAGCCGCCGCTCACCTCGGCGGTAGGAGCACATCTCACGGCAGGGCAACAGCCCCCGGCGGGGAACCTCCCAATCTGGACATTCCCTTCCTTCTGCAGGACACCGCTCACACCCCCTCCCCGGCCGATCCCCATCCCTCCGCAGGACAACATCCCTCAGCAGGACCCGGCCACCGGGACACCCCTTTTCCCACACGGACACCCCTTTTCCCACACGGACAGACATNAGTAGGTCACGGCCCGCGCGCGCGCGCTCACGTGACGGCCCCGCGCGCTGCCCCCCGCGCCGCGTGACCAAGCGGGCGGGGCCGGGGGCGCCGTGAGGGGACCGGGGTCGTGTCCTTGTCCTTGTCGCTGTCCCTCTCCCTGTCCTTCCCTCACGGACCCATCGGTGCCTCCCTCGCTGAGCCTCCGGTACCGCGGCCAGCGCTCTGCAGGTGTCGGGGTGCCCGGGCCCCCCGGTGGCCGCCCCGCGGTGCTCGGGACGCGGTCCAAACCGGCCTCTGCCCTTGGGGCTCCGGCTGAGCAACCCCCGCCCCCGCCCCGCAGCAGCCATCGGTATCCGTGGGTGCTCGGGGACCCAGGTGGGATGGTCCAGGGCGGTGATCACCATGTGCACCTTGGTAGAAGGACCCCTGAAAAGTATAAAGATTTTTCGGCTTTAAAGTGGCCTTGTAGATTGTCTTTGCTGAAGGAAATAATCACACTAAAAGAAAAAAAATCTTACAGTACATTAACCACTGGGTACTTGGTTTGAAAAGAATCGGATTTTTCATATAACTGATCCCAGTGATGGAAACAACCATGAGCAGAAATACAAATACTGGTTGAGATAATTTTTTTTTTTTAATAGGGCACCCATCAAGATATTTTCAGTACAAAAACTAAGCAGCTGAATAGTCATTTATAAGCCATAAAATAGACATTTTATGGGTGAATGCTAAGCTAAGAACACATACCAGAAATTGTATTGCAATTGGAAAATGGAGAAATTCAGGTAGTGTATCATTAGCTCTGTTTTGTCTTGGTTGGCTTTACCTGGCGTGCACCATGTGGGGTCAGCCAGTGGTCAAAATAGCATAAAGGAATTAGGGGCCACCTTTGGAAAAGTGTAGCTAGTAAAAATCTGTAATTTGTATGTACAGACAACAACATGGTGTCCTGACAGCCTGGAATTTAGGTTAATTAGGATGAAATCTGCCTGTGTAGCATGGCTGGAGTTAAATTACTGTTCCTGTTGTGTGAGACCAAAAATAACAGCTCCAGCACCCTGCTCAGGTACTCTGCTCATCTTTGCTGGCTGGTCTATAAATCAGGAAGAGTTATTTTGGCTTTCGCATCCAGGAAATTCCCAGCTCCTGTGTGCTGGGAATGCAGGGTCTGTAACTACATACAGTAGTGCTCACAGAGGCTTCCTTTTGTTCCACACTTGCACTGATCTACCTATAATTTACTCCATTCTGTGTCCAGCAGTGAAGCAGTGCAGGTTTCCTGTCCTTCTGTGGTGTTAAAAATGCTGTTTCTTTCTGTTGAGTTGGGTCAATAATCATAAAAACACAAGTAGTTGTGCTCAAGTTGAGCTTCCATCAGAAACTAATCTTGTTACTGGTGTTTCCCAGTATCCCCATTATTTTTACGTCTTCTGTTCTATTTACTCTTCTTTGCTGCTTATCGTATCTCCTAAATACATCTATTTTTCTTTAGACAGCATAGAAGAAACATTCTGTACCACATCTGCATATGGATTGGCAATCACCCTAATCTTTGTGTCATTCATCTGTACCTCTGTAATTAAAGGTTTCCACTAACCAGCAATTTGGCCGTCTGAGGCAACGTTGGTATGTGTACAGTCATTTAATAATCCACGGCTTTTTTCCTTGCTTAGGTGACACTTAAAAACTCCTGTGCTGCTGCTATCACACCCCTGCTCCAGTTGTGAACCATGTGGCATCTGTGGCATCCCAAGGTTCTCCCAAGCCCTGCTCAGCCATGCCCTGAGTCTGTTCCTGTCACTTGTCTGGTTCTGTAGGGCCTGATGGCCACAATCCCCAGTCTTCATGTTTTTGGTTGTGCCAGTGCAGTTTTATTGATTTGAGTGTACTTTGGACTTTCATCAGTTGCTTGTTTTAGGCAGTTCATTTAACAAGACACCTAATAATAGATGATAGAATTATAGAATATCCTGAGTTGGAAGGGACTGACAAGGATCATTGAATCTAACCCCTGGCTCTGCACAGACACTCAACGATCCCACCTTGTGCATCCCTGAGAGAATTGTCCAAAGGCTCCTGGAGCTCTGGCAGCCTTGGGGCTCTGCCAGTTCCCTGCGGAACCTGGGCAGTGCCCAGCACCCTCTGGGGGGAAGAACCTTTTCCTGATATCCAGCCTAACCCTCTCTGACACAGCTCCAGCCGTTCCTGAGTCCTGTTCCTGGTCACACACATAATAGATACAGTAGATACACAAGGGGAGAACACAACTGTTCCTCAGGCAGTTTATATTTCTAAATACTGGGCAGTTTATGCACATAACTTATCTTTATTTGCTTCTAGTGAATATTTATGATTATTTATATTTGTTGATGGTTAAAAGCTGACTTTTGAAGAAAGAATCACAAACACAGATGGTGAAACTTTGCAAAATGCGATCCAAAAGAAAACCCAAATGAGAATAAGGGAGATACAGATGCCCACAGGCACCTGAAGGGTGAAGTTACTCTGGGACTAATGCAGTTCTTGCACAGCCTGCATAGGCTGAAGGCCAGAGCAGATGGAAAATCAACCATGCTTGAGTGAGGATCATGGTGAGTGGAAAGTCCCATTTGAACAAAAACGGGGCCTGGGAGTCTTAGTGGATGACAAGTTAGCATGAGCTGGCAATGTGCCCTGGAGGCCAGGAGGGCAGCGGGATCCCGGGGTGCATTAGGAAGAGTATGACCTCTCCCTCTACTCGAACCTGATGAGGCACATCTGCAGTGTTGTGTCTCATCCTGGATTGCTCAGGACAAGAGAGACAAGGAGCTGCTCCAGCAGAGGCCACAAAGATGATTTGGGGTCTGGAGCATCTCTTACAAGAAGAGTCTGAAGGAAGCTGGGCCTCTTTGGTCTGGAGAAGAGAAGACTGAGAGGGGATCTCATCAATGCATGTAAGTATCTCCAAGGCAGGTGCCAGGAGGATGGGTCCAGACTCTTCTTGGTGGTGCCCAGTGACAGGATGAGGAAGAATGGCCATAAACTAAA
>VYZP01028600.1:28632-166764 GCA_013400635.1 Hypocryptadius cinnamomeus | reverse complement strand
GCGGAGCAGCTGCGCGGCGGAGGGGCCTGACCAGCGCCCGGTCCGCGCCCTGTCCCGCGGCCCCAGCGCCCCTCGCCACCGGCGCTCGGCCCGGCCCCACGCTCGGCTCACCCGCGCCGCGACAGCGGCTACAGCAAGGGGAAAGGAACCGCTCGCCGCGCAGCTGCCCCCTCCCCGCCGCCGCGGGCAGCCCCCACCGATCATGTCGCGGCCGCTCCCGCTGAACCCCCCGTTCCTGCCGCCCACCTACGGCGTGCTGAAGTCCCTGCTGGAAAACCCGCTCAAGCTGCCGCTCGCTCACGAAGACGGTGAGGCTTCCCCGGGACCCCTCGCGGTGCTTCCCGGTCCCGCTGTCACTCGGGGGCCGCGGCATGGCTTTCCCTTTTTCCCTTCCCTCTGCGCCCCCCCAGCCCCGGGCGTTCACCCGGCGATGGAGCCCTGGGACGGCTCGCTCCGGGCGCTCTGTGGCGGCCGCCGCGGCTCGATCTAACGGGACGCGCTCGGTGCTCCCATCTCCGGTCCCGGTGCATGGACGCCAAGGGCGCTCGATGCCTCGGGTAAAGGGGGCCGGGATCCCCATCCCAAGGCCCCACAACAAACCGCTCCCGGCCCCGCGTCCCCCGGTTCATCGGGAGAAAGTTGCGGCTTCCCCGGGAAGCGGAGGCAGCTCGGGAATACCCGCACCGCTTATGGCGAACGGATCGAGCGCGCACGAAAAGCAGAAACCGAGGGAAGGTCTCGCAGTTCCTCTCTCCTCGTCTTCCCGAGTTCCACTGCCAAGCGACTCGCAGGATTTCACCGGGGCTGTTGTATGAGGTTAAAAATAAAATGCTGCGAAGGCTTGGTAGCTGACAGGAAGCTTTAGGAGTTCAGATTCTTGCAGATCTTGCAGAGAAATCAGGCGTTTCCCTTATAAAACGTGCATTGAAATCACTGGGGGCTGTAGAAATGNACTGGGTGATCTCCAGAGGTCCCTTCCAGCCCGAAGGATTCTGTGAGATGGTGAGAGCCCTGCTCGTGCTGGTGACAGTGCTGTCACCCCAGGGCGACATCTGGCAGAGAGGCAGAGGGAGCTCGGTGGGAAACGCTCGCAGAGCCCACGGCCGGTTCCTTAGACACGGGTGGGATCCCTCACACGCGGCAACGCCGGGTCCCGCTGCCCTGGGGGAGCGGCCACGCTCGGATGCCCCGAGCGGGGTCAAACGTTCAGGCTCATTAACATCTCATTAACACATTCCTCCCGGTTACCGGGGAGGCGCTGCGGCCCCGCGGGGGGGTTTGGGGCGGGTGTCCCGGGGTGCCCCCCCGGTACCATCCGCGCGCGTGCCGGGGCGGGGCGCGCGGGAGGCGTGGCCGGTACCGGGGAGGGGCGTGGCCGGCGCGCCAATGGCGGGGCCGCTATCGGGCGTGACGTCAGCGGCGGCGGCGGCTGCACGTGGGCGCGGGGCGGNAAGGGCGCTCGATGCCTCGGGTAAAGGGGGCCGGGATCCCCATCCCAAGGCCCCACAACAAACCGCTCCCGGCCCCGCGTCCCCCGGTTCATCGGGAGAAAGTTGCGGCTTCCCCGGGAAGCGGAGGCAGCTCGGGAATACCCGCACCGCTTATGGCGAACGGATCGAGCGCGCACGAAAAGCAGAAACCGAGGGAAGGTCTCGCAGTTCCTCTCTCCTCGTCTTCCCGAGTTCCACTGCCAAGCGACTCGCAGGATTTCACCGGGGCTGTTGTATGAGGTTAAAAATAAAATGCTGCGAAGGCTTGGTAGCTGACAGGAAGCTTTAGGAGTTCAGATTCTTGCAGATCTTGCAGAGAAATCAGGCGTTTCCCTTATAAAACGTGCATTGAAATCACTGGGGGCTGTAGAAATGAGGAAGCCTCAGTTAAGCTTTTTTTTTTTTTTGCTTCTACCTTTGAATATTTTGTTATCTCTTCTGCACATCAAAACTGTGTCCTGTCAGCCTTTGCCACTGTATGTTAGTAACATTCAGAAGTGCAGAATTTGAGGACTATTTGCTTGTGCCAGAACTAGCAAGATTGGGACCTTAGTGTAGAAGAATGACAGGATCCCAGGGATTTCAGGCTAAGACTGTTCCTTTTCAAGAGAATATATCAATAGCTTCTGGTTTGCTAGAATACTTAAATGTTCACTTTTAAGTCTGTTGAGTACTTTTTGATGCTAACATTCAAAGCTGTGCATGGAGTGGAACTGTTAACTAAAAGGGCAGTCTCAAAAATGTGGTTGGTTCCCACAAAGGTGCTCAGTGATATGACTCCTCAATTCTCTTCCAAGTAGAGTGAGTCAAAGGAGTTATTTTTTTGAAGGGAATATTCCTTTCTTATACCTGAGAGTACAGCAGAAATAATGGAAGTAGTAGTGGTTAATGTTTTAATTACTGAATACTTACATGTTTGTTATGTGTTTTTGTTTAAGCATTCGGTAAAGAAAAAGACAAAGAGAAGAAGTTAGATGATGACAGCACTGGTACCACAGTCCCTCAGTCAGCTTTCTTGGGTCCAACATTATGGGACAAGACACTGCCATATGATGGAGACACTTTCCAGTTGGAATACATGGACCTGGAAGAATTCCTCTCAGAAAATGGCATTCCACCCAGCCCAAACCAGCACGAGCCTAGCCCACACCAGTCAGGTCTCCAGCAAGCTACCTCAGCATCACCTTCTGTCATGGACCTCAGCAGCAGGGCTTCTACTTCAGTCCATCCAGGCATGGTGTCGCAGAACTGCATGCAGAGCCCAGTCAGACCAGGTAAATCAGCCCTCAGAACTTCCCTGTGGAATTTGGCATGAACCCCTTCTCCCCACTATAAATCACTGCTTCTCCCTCTGCAGCTGACAGGCAGCTTAAAGCCCAGAGGATTCCTGTCACTCACACTCCAGCAAATAAAAACAATAGCTCCAGTTATCACTAAGCTGCTCCACCAGGATTTCTGTTTAAATTATTGAAGGAAAGCTCTGGGAATTCCATGGAAACTTGGCTATCTTTGTTGGTGTCTTAGGTGTTAGCAAGTAAAAAGACCATAGACAGAATGGCATAGATGTCACAGTGTTAAAAGAGCAGGGAAAAGGACTGTGAAAGAGAATATTCCTTCAGCTGATATTTGATGTGAGAACACAGGAGTGGGCAGTTATTCTGGAGTTAAAGGTTAATGCTTCTTACTTGAAATTTTGGCCATAATCTTACTCTCCACTGAGCAAAGTAAAATTTGCCACAGGAACTGAGTTTTGGAACAACATTATAATCTTGCTTAAATTGGCATAAACTGAGTGTAACTCTGACCTGAGTTCATAACTTGCATCTGTAGTCACCTTACGCTTAAGAAAACACTGTGGAGTCCAAGGCCTGGTTGTAATGCACAATTCCAGCCCATCTGATGTCAGTGGAAGTCTTTTATTATTTTATTAGCACTTGAGATCATCCCTTTAGAGACACCAGTTTGAATCCAGAGTAACTCCTCTGGCTTGACACCAGCATGGCTGAGATCATGGGCAGTGGAAGAGTGTCAACATTGAAGTTTGGGAAATGTGGAGCTTTGCCTTTTTCCTTAAAAAAATACAGAGAGTGACTTATTTATTGTGCTCTTCTGCTCACATGAAGTGTGCTAGAGCAAAGTGTGCTCTTGGCAGCAGGAAACCACTCCTCTCTTTTCTGCTTGATCGTTTGCCATGCTCAGTGTGCGAAGTCATTGTCAGAATCATCTGATAAGGAGGCAAAATAAATAAATAGAGGGGCAAAAGTTGTGGAGCAGGATGAAATAGAAATGTCTTACAAGTCTGCAATGTTCCTGTCTCGTTAAAAAGAAATAAAATATCCCCCAAAGCTCCCCAAACCTGTCAACATAACACCTTGGCCCCCCATCAGAACTGTGTGTTTAGTCATGGATTTCATTTACTTACTTTTACTTTGTGTGGATTTGACTTTGCTTTGTGTTTCAGTTTCAAGGCTTTTCATGGTTAACTAATAACTTATAAGGGTGTCCAGAGTTAAAATATATTTGGAGTAGGCAAGAGCAGAACATGAAACCCGCTGCTTTTTCTGAGCCAGCTTTAAAAATAGTGCATATGTGCTACATCATTTTCTGTCGCTTGTGCACACACAAAATTAAAAGCAGATAATCTGCCCCCATTCTCTCTTTTTTTCAGAGGAGCCTAGTAGTGAGCCAGGCTTTTAATGATCACCTGTCAGAATTCATTTGTAATCAGCTATCTGTGTGACTTTTCAACTCATTGATTTTTTTCAGTTTATCCTGAGCCCTTTGCAGCTCGGGGTTACAAACTTATCTCACAGTGCACTTTTTTACTGTTGTAAAGGACAATATGTCTCTTGGGGTAGGATAAAACATCTAAATTTGCAGGTATTTTTCCCAACACCATCTTGCCTTAACAGGAATAGTTTGGGTTTTTGGTTGGTTTTTTTTGGGGGGTTTTTTTTGTTGTTTTTTTTTCTTTTTTTTTTTTTTGTTAAATGTTGTGTGGGTTTTTTTGGTTTTTTTTAAGGGAGCTCATTTAATTTCTTAAATAATATTTTCTTTTCCCCCATTACAGATAGGAAGTGTGGCTTAATTAACAGTAGTCTGGTTTATCATCAGGTTGTTGAAATTTTTATGTGCTGTCATGTGAAAATCTTTCTTTAACAATTAGTAGTGAAGAGAAGACCATCTCACAGTTTAGCATTTGAGCAAGTTTGAGAATATAGGAGCATATATTTTTTAAAAAATGTAATAAAAGTAAAAATGAGCATTTAAGAGTTATCATAGAAGGGCCAAGGCAAATATGCTGCTTTGAAATAGGGAGGTAAATGTTAATATCATTGTAATGGAGCCTGTTGGTTAATATATCTTAAAACATTTAAAATAGATTTTTTTTATTGTCACTTAAAGAAAGGTTTTTAGTTGGTGTGAGCTATCATTCCAGTATGCATAGTGTTGTGATTTGTGTTACTGTAATAAAACAAAGAACAACTTGTAGGAAGTATACAATTTCCATACAGATTAATTCCATGTGATCCTACTACTTCCAGGAAAACTGTATGTTTTAGGTGATAGCAATTCTAAAACCATTTCCCTGGTGTGTTTTCGGAATTTTCCCTTGCAATGGGAGCCTGTTTGAGCATGTGGGGCTAGAGGAAGGGTCCAGTCCTGTGCTGCTCCTGTCCCTGTTTCAGTGGCTCTGGGGTTTGGCACCGGGGGTCACATGCAGGTGGTCACAGCTGCCAGCCTGGCTGTGCCCTCTCGGGGGGGACATTCCCCCTGCACGTGGAGCCCCGGCTGTGACTCTGTGACTCAGGGACGCGCCCGGGCCAGGGATGGTCCATGGGAGAGCAGCATGAGGAGATTTAATTTTGTGCATGTGTTGCAGCACAAGCCTCATCTGTCTGTAGGAGTGAGTGGTGTTGCCCAAACGTGTTTTGTGCTGTGTCTGGAAGAGATCAGGAGATCTGCACTGGCATTCCCTGAGTGTCATCAGGCTCGGCAAAGCTGTGCTGACCCTGACTGTGGACGTGACTGTACCAAAATCTTCACCGATTTTCTTTCTCCCTGCTAAAAAATGTAATGGCAACAGAAAGGATTCTGTATTTTCAGCTCAGATTGACTGGTCAATGGAAAGATGTTTAGGCTCACCAGTTTATCGTCTGCAAAGAACAAAGCAACTACCTATTTCCCATACATTTCTGTTCAGGGAATGTAGTTACAGAAATTTCTGGCTTTGTTTTGATGAGGGACACAGGGTAATGACTTGCAAGAGTGAAACCATGTATTTATCTTTCACAGTGCTGATTTTGTTAATAAAAATAATATTTTGATTTATTTTTAGCATTGCAGGCCAACATTCATTGTCATGTGTAGATGCATTTAAAACTTCTGGTTTGTGTTGGTGTTGGATGCTGGTAGGTTGGTTGAAATCTGTGGTCTCCTCAGAAAAAGGTTTTCATATTTTTATGAAGCTTTCAAAGTAACCCATTACTGCAAACACACTTCTGTGGTTCTTCATGTTGCGCACCTCATGTAGTCTTTCAGTGGAACGTAAATCTCCATTTAAATGCAGAGTCCTTAAGGAAATTTGGAGTAATTTTTAGCTGTTTGGATGCAAAAGGAGGGTGTATAGTTTGCAGGTAACTAGCTGGTTGTTGCTTTTCACCTGGCTCTTTTCCCCATGTAGCCCTGATGGAGGTGGTTGGGGCAGGTACTGTAAAGGGTTTGAAAGGTTTGAATTAGAGAAGCATCAGCTAGATCTGGTGGAAAATCCTAGCTAGAAGGTTTTGGGGATTTTGTGGTTTAGGTCTGAATTTTCTGTTTGCCACCAAAAAGCCTTGGATGTAGGGCTGTGTCACTGGGATGCTGCTGGTACAGTGATAACCAGGTGTTGTTTCTGCCTTGCTCCAAAGGAGAACAGGGCTGTTGGGGGACTCTTGAGAGAGCTCCCTCTTTGTGTTCTCTGATGGTGGTTTTCTGTCTGTGTTGCCTGCATGGCTGGGTGCTTTAGACTACTTGCCAAAGATAATTTAAGGAAAGAAAAAAAAATAAAAATAAAAACAAGCTTTGTAATCCACTGCAGAAATATACCTATGTGCAATATCTGCAAGTCTTCACTTAAAAAAAGTAAAATTAGAGGCACATTAATCAAAAAGCTGAGAATTGTTTCCATGTGAAGTGCACTTACACCTCCTACCCCCCAAAGATTTTTATGAAATGCTGTGGTTTATTTGCTCAGTCCAGATATTCTGTCTAGAGCACAGTATCCAGTACCTCTGGCTTCTTGCGCAGGCACTGAGCTGCAGTGACTGACAGCAGGCACCACTGGGTGGGTTTCAGTGTTTTTTGGAGCTCGTGTTTGTGCTAGGCACCGCAGCCAGCAGGGAGAGGCTTGTTCTTGCTCCATGCGGCTCACTGCGGGGTGAGGTGGTGCCGGGGCAGCCCCAAAGGGTGTGTGTGCAGCACTCCCTGTATTGCAGCCTTCCTTCCCCTGCGTTTCTTAACGCGATCTCCTCCTCCAGCCCAGCTTGGCAGAGCGAAGGGCAGCATTCCCAGCTGCCAGCCTGTGCGTGGAATCCTCTCCTAAGCTTTAATCATTGTTTACAAGCCGTCCGCGGGTGTTGCAGGAGCCCCTTCTCTCCCGGAGGCCAAGGGCTCTCCGCGGGAATTTCCTGACCTTTGTCCTCCCACGTGAGGATGGGAATGACCAGCTCCACCACGGCCAGGCTGGTACCAGGAGCTGCTCTTCACATGGAGCCTCACGTGAGGCTCGGGCTGCCTGCAGGACCATGTGCTCCAGGCACGTGTCCCTGCCCTGTGCAGCCCGGCTCAGCCCAGCTCCGCTCCTGCCTCCGCCAGCGCGGGCCCAAACTGCGCCGAGATGGAAAAGCTGCGCCCTGCACCGCTGCTGCCGCTGCCAAGGAAGTGCAATCCGCGGGCAAGCCTCGCAAAACTGCTCCCTGGATCAAAGGAAGATGCAAAATATATTCAGGCAAATATTAAAAATAGCCTCTCACATGATAACGGGGGAAAAAAGTGCTGAACGCACAGGCTTGTTAATGCTGGAAGCAAGAACACTGTGTCTCCTTCAAGAGAGCTAATTTTAATATTCACAGTTAAATGTTGATTATTGGTTAAATAATTGCTTGACTGCATGAAAGAACTTGAAGTTAGTTCGGAGTTCAAACAGTAAACAGCATGAAATAATCTCGGGTGTTAGGCTGTACAGGGGAGAGCTCCTTGTGCAAGGAAGGGCTGTCCAGACTTACGAAGAGAACACAGGGAAGACCTAGGATTTGGGGGGTTTTTTTGTCCCCTTAAAGATATTTCAAGGGTGTCTTGAGTATCAAGCTTGTTAATGTATTTTTCAGAGCTTTGCTTCCCATCTCAGAGTGCATTGCAGAGTGATTGGTTGTCAGTGCAGTGATTTGATTTTTTTAAGGAGCAAGTACACCCTGAAGTCTTTCGTAAAACAATATATTATAGTCAAGAGAGAAGACCTCATCAGGAGATGTATACAAAGACACCACTATTATCTGATTAGATGAAGCTACTAGGAAACACATTAAATTGTTCAATCTCTACATATTTTTATGACAGCAAATTGGCAATTGTGGAAGCTGCAGTGGCCAGATTCTGCCAATTAATCTCAGCAATAAGTAGTTTGCTCCTCATGTGGTCTCCCTGATTTCTCTATTGCTCAGCAGGTAGGCAGCTTGTTGACTGCTCTCCGTCACCTCCCAGGTGGAGCAGCAAAATGTCACCATTCACTCTCTTGTCATTCATCTTTCTGGAATTTTTTTAAGGGGGGTAACAGCTCTCAGTGGCCAGTGGAGTTTTCACAGGATGAAAGGACTTAGTCACCATCAGTAAAAAGGACTTTAGTGCATTATGAAATCGTTTGGTTGCCTGGCAGTACACTATGGAGCTGTTTAGTATTTATATCACATAAAACTTGAGCATAGGCTTCTTTTTTTTTTTTATTTTTTCTTTTGTTTAGTCTTCCTTTCACAACAAATAAAATATATTTTCAATATTTTGTCTGAATTTCACAGAAGACTGGCGATCAGAAAAAAATATTTCAGCTAAGTTATTTTCAAGAAAAACTGTGGGTTGATCTTAAGTAGATAATGAAAGCTCTGTAAAAAACCATTTACTTAAACCTCAAATCTATTCTACTTAATGGACTAAGTTATACATAATTACTTGGTACAGAAAATGAGTGTAAAATGCACAACTGTGTCAAAATGAACTTACGGCAAATGGGTTTTTTGTAGCTTGTATAATTTTTTTTTTATAAATGAGCAAATGGTGATAAAGAAGCTCTGTGTTGATCACAAAGCTGAATTTGTTCCTGAGAGCTTGAAAGCTGCAGTGTGGAGAGCTAACACAGGTGTGTAAGGCAGCATGTGTTGCAACTTTTTTTTTTTTTTTTTTTATTCTGGTGCTCTCTTCATAGCACTTCAGCTTTGCATGACTGAGGTGCTATCCATCAAGTTTTAAACAAATGCAAAATATTGTTCAGCCCCTCACATTTCTGACACGCTTGAAGCTGTGGTGCAGTTCTGCTTCCTTGTCCCATTCTCTCAACTAAGTTTTGCCAGGGCTAAATTTGGGCCAGATTTTTGTTGTGCACCCTCCAACGCCATTGCTTAGCTCCTCTGATGTGGCAAGCTCTTGCTTCAGGGTTCTCTGCTCAACTTAGAGAGAAACAGCTCTAGCTCTTCATCCCACTGGCATTATTCTCTTGTTCATATTACTTGCGATTTAATGAAAACAGGCACTGAGCATCTTGGAGCTCTTTGTTTTGGTGTATGGCTGTTGTAGGAGGAAATAAAAAAATCCAAATTGCGTTAGGGTTCTAGAAAACGCAGCCCTGTTGTTAACTGGAACACAAATGTAGATTGCTTCTCAAAACAGGAGCCCGCAGATGGGTTCATTAGTATGTGTTTCCTACAAGCAGAAGTTACAGCGAACTGGTGCAATAACTAACCTGCAACCAAATGTCATTCTTAAATATGTAGTTGTAAAGCAGAGAGGCAAAAATACAGAGTTTGACAAAGATTTGTTGAAGATGGAGAATGGTTTAAAAAAAAAGCATTCTTTTCCAATTAGCCTTAGGGAGCTCAGCTTGCTGTAAATTCTTTGTTCTGGAACATGGCTATGGACAATAGGTCAAAGATTAAGTAATTCATTACAGAACTGGTTGGTTCTCCTGAATTTAGTAAACGAATGAACAGGGTTGTCTGGCCACAGCAAGATCAATTAATTTGTGTAGCAGTGATTGGATCTTAAATTTTATTTAAAACACTTGCAAGGCCTTCCTGCTTACATAATGTCTGTGTGGCCACTGGTGACTTTGAGGTGAGCTGGTCATGCAGCATTCATGGCACAAGTGAAAGCACTCCAGCAGAAATTAAATGTGGAGAGGAAGGAAACTGTAAATTTCATTTGGAAGAAGCGGAGGAACAGTAATGCGAAACTTCAAAGCACAAAATACTGCAGAAATGTGTTTAATGGAGCAATCAATATTTTTAGGACAGCAAGATTATTGAAATAAGAGCACCAAACCTTCTTGTAGAAGACCATATTGCTCAAGGCTGCAGAACATAAAGCACAGGCTCAAGGCTTGCGCTGAAGCAGAGATGACTTAAAACAATTCAGTCCTTTTTACCAACTCACCATTGCAACATTTGGAAATTTGTCTTATTCCACCAAGAAATCTGTTTAAAATAACCAGCAGTGTTCTTGCCTTAGTAATGCTTATTAAGTAGGAACTAAGCACTCAAGCCCAAATCCTCATCACAACAGAGAGGGTTAAACTGAATTTGAAGGGCCCTGCAGCAATCAGCCCTCAACTACTGCCTCTCTGTGTGCTGCATAGTGGAAATATGGATGTTGGTGACGTCTGCAGTCCCTGCAGCTGCAGCCCTTTGGTGGGGCACTGACCCTTCTAGGCATGTAACTCCTGCAGCATTTGCTTGCTGTGGGAGATGAGCATTGGGGTATTTTTTGTTACCATTTTTCTATGAAAACAAACCGATACCGGTCATGCTAGGAGTGTATGGCCTCTTGCCTGTTCCTGCTTGCTGGTTTTGATTATATTGGCAGATTTTAACAAAATGTATCAAGATAGTTGTGATTTTGAAGAATTGATTACAGTCCTAAAATTTTGTGAAAATACATGGATGTATGATGGGATATAGGATAGGAATGCGTTGCTGAGCAGGAAGAGTAATGCAAATGTGCATTTTCTACATCAGAAAAGGTAAATAAGACCTTTAAAATGCCTGATCTGTGTGAAATGCTTCTAGAAAAGCTGACACCCTTTTAGACACCATGAGATGTCAATTCACTTTGAGAAAAGAATCTGCAAGAAACCAAATTTAATTGGTTTAGTGTGTGTTGGAGGGAGGGGAGTCAAACTCTTTCTGCCATTCTTCTTCTTCCTTGGAACTCGTGAGCTTCTTGAGTTCTGTGATTAGATGAGACTCTGGGGTTTCATTTATAAAGAGAATTTAGAAAATGAGCTGTAAGGTTTGTAAGCAAGGTCTTGAAAGTTCTGATCCCATGCAGTGGAATGGTCTTGATCCTCTCCAAAGCCAAGCACAGTTGCTTTGTGAAAAAAAAATTTCTGAAAAAAATTCTCAACTTTATGCATCCTTGCTGTATTCTTTTCCTCTTGTGCAGCAGAGTCACCCTAGCTCTGCTGCCTTGTTTGAAACTACCTTGCAGTGATTTAAGTTCAGATTTGATGGCTGTTATCACAATTATTGCAGTGTCACATGCGGGTGGGTGTCCAAGTGACCTTGAGCACGCATCCCGCCGCTCATCCCGCGCTGCATACGGCGCTGCCTGGCTCTAATCTGGGAAACTTTCCACCCTGCCACCGGGGTCTGGGCTGCAGCGAGGTCAGGAGTCAGAGAGGAACAGAGGAGAGTGAGAGTGGGCTAAAAATGTTGAAGGATCAAAGAGGAAAATTAGGTCGTGGCAGGGTATGTGCGCTGGGAGGAGGGCTGGGGGAGCACAAGTGAGGAGGAAGATTTGTTTTGCTATTGGCTTTTCAAAGTTGTGCAATTTAAGAATTGGATTAACCTGATATGACTTTGTTTTTCTGCCAGATTAGATATGTTGAATTTCTTGGCATTGTGAATTGTACAGTACATTTTGTGCTGTAAAATATGGGTGTGTCAGGATAGAGCTGTAGTGACACAAGCTGCTCTCAGTGTAATGCAGCACTGCTGGGTGGACTTCCCAGCTCTCTCTCCCCCAGTACATCCTTGGTAGGGCATTTACAAACCTGAGAGAACCTCTCTTCGTTCCTGTGTTCTGTTTCCAGCACAGCATGAAGACGTTTTAGTACCATTTCTGGTAAGGTAGCATTTACCTAAGGTCTAGGAATCTGTTTGGTCTGGCTGTGGCATATGCAATATTAAATGTCTCTAAAAAAGAAAAAAACTGTTTAAAAATACACTGAAGAGTTTCTTCCTGCTTCCTCGGGATTAAGTTGGAGAAAGTTTATTGGGAAATGCTGCAATTTTTTTTGTCTGCCATTTTTTTCAAAGAGTGAAAAAGCAGATACAGATCTGAAATAACTGCAAGTGTTGAGCTCACTGTTGTTTGAAGTATACCACAGCAGCATATCAATGTCAAAGTAAAATTTTCATAGTAGTATATGTTTGCTCAATGGTTTTGGTTTTTTGTTTTTATTTTGTTTTTGATGCTTCTTCATCCTGAGATAATTTGATTTGGTGTATCCTTTTTATACACTGTGCTTGCCCTGTGAGACAGCCCAATTATCTCTGCTTATTGCTGGGTGAGGGTGGAGTACTAAAGGAGGGTGGACAGAATCACAACCCTGTCCAGCTGGGTGATCACTGCTCTGATTAATAAAGAATGTGAAGACTTTGGGAAGTGAAACTACACATACCTTGGGGCACTGTTGTTTAATTCGTCCTCTGGTTTTCCAGACTTTTCCAGGAACTTGAGCCACCCAAGCAGGTCAATCATGAGGGACTGACCATAGCATGGCCTTTGTCACCAGTAGGGGCCTGCTCTCTGTATCAAGAGCTGTAAACTGAAAACCGAGGAGTTACGTCTCTGCCTGTAGTGAAGATTGATTCTCTTGGAAGAGAAGAGCGTAAATAACAGATCAGGTTAATAAATCACATATCTAGATTGTGTCCTACTCCTCAGCCATGTGTTGTTAATGTGTGTTACTCTACTAACTCACAAAGGCAAAAAGCCACAGGGCTTGCTCACCAGGTGAAGGTGTTTCTAGAGTGGTAGAACGTTCTTTGAATTGTTTCTGAAGTGATAGAGCATTTTTTGAGAGCAACACCAGTTGAGTAAAACAGAGCAGGAAGCTGACCTTGTGAACACCTGCATCACTCAACTCTATACTTACCTGAGAGAATTAGGGAAGAGTGCAGCATGTTTAAAGTTAACCTGCATATCTGCCTTCTGAGGAGGTTAAACCACAAGCCTTCAGTAACACATGTGGAACAGCTGTGGTTCGGGTATCTGCTTGAAACACCTTGCCTGTGGGTGCCTTGGCACTTAAAAAATCAGGGCATGGATTGTCCAGGCTGCTAGGCCTGATGCTGATCCATCCATAATCACGTGGCTGCCCTCAGGAAGGCTGATGTTTCAGTTGGACCATGCTCATCACCAGGTTTAAGAAGCACTTTTCCAGAGTCTCTTATCTGCTCAATTTTCTCAGTGCGACACGGTTGATGTCATTGTTGAAAATTGTGGTAGTCTCTGTCTGGAAGCTGTTCTGAACACGTGAAAAGAAGTCATTAGACAAGGAGAAGGAAAGAGCTGGAAGAGTAATTGTCAACTCGTGTGCGTCTCTGATTTCACCAGGTGCTGCACGTGTCTGGTTTATCAATTTATTTCTGTTAGAAAGTAAACAAATCTCACTTTTCTTACGTACCCTGGTGACTGCTTCAGCCAAGTTGCTCTTATCTGCAGCAGGGATGTACTTCTGAGGTCTTGTGTTTGGGGGCTTTTTTTCTGCATCCACATGTAATCTGCTCTCAGGGATCATGTGCAGCTCTTACACTGGCCAGGGATGCTGTTTGTCTGTCCCTAAGTCATTTATTTAAAACCATTATAATCACTACTATCAAAATATAATACCTGATCATGGGGGCAGCTGTTATCCCACATGTTTTTCAGGTTGAACCCTTTGGCCAGGTTCTGTCTCACTTCATGACTGTTTTTCTGTGTTCAAGGAGTGTCTGCACAGTCTGAACCCTAGGGGATGTGCACCATTCATCCTGGGCCACATCCTGGGAGGCCTGAGCACCTCTGAGTCTCCTCAGTGTGGACTTCAAAGCCAGTCAGCATTTTGCATTTTTGAAACACTGATGCGTAGCTCTCAATCCCGTCCCAGCAACGAATTTCCAGTGCCTTGTCCAAACCGGGTTCTCTCAGGATCTGCATCCTTGCAGGAGCTGGTGGTGTGTAACTCCAGTGGAGATCCAGCTGAACCGGGTGCTCAGCCCTGGGAGCCCAGTTAACACCTCATTAAAATCCACCACTGCCAACCCAAACCTTTAAGCAAACTCCTCAAGTAATTTTTTCTGCTGCCCTTCAGTTTCCAGCCCGTGGCTGGTTGTTTTCCCCATTCTCACGTTTCCCCAAGCTGCTGGTGTGTACAGTCTGAAGATCACATTTAACCAACACAAGGAAATCAGCTTGGCCCGACGGGCTTCTCCATCACGTGGCTGCAAATGTGTTCACTCTGTTCTGCCAGATTATGGCTGGCTGAGCAAAATACAGTGAAGCTCTGGGCTGCTGGCCAAGCTTTTATTTCAGTTTGGAGCTTACAGCCACATATTTGCTCTTTGGCAGGACATCCACTGGGGTATATTTGGATAGTAATCTAGCATTGTTTTGCTGCTTTTTTCTTCTTTCATTTTCTTTTTTTTTTTTTTTAATGCACACAGATAGTATAATCCCAACACTTTGTCCAGTCTGTATGAGATTTGTCGGTGTGCACTGTTATGTGTGTGCACTGAGAACTTGTAGGTGTGACCTTTGATAAATATAAGTCAAAGCAATTAACTTTCTTTTATTGAAAAATGCTGGATGTCCTACTCTTTTCCCCCTCTGTGCTGATAACAGAGCTGTGTTGTTACTCTTTCCAAGATCAAAAGCTTCACTAGGGTTTGATTGAAGTCCAATTATGGAAGGAAGTAACTGTGCTGGAGCCCTGAAAATAGCAGTAATTGTTAAAATAATAAAGTGTGTCCTTGTGTGTCTTTATAATATTTAAAACTTCTTTTGGGGTGGAAGGGGGTGGCTTTCCTCTGGCTTTAAAATGAAAATATTCGCAAATGTCCTGGGAAAATAGGAGTGTGCTGTTAGAAGAATTTTTTTTCTCTGGATTTCTTCCTTCACTTCTCCCCCCCAAGCTGCCTTCCTCAGAAGCTGTTTGCATGCAGCCTGACTCATGTAGGAAAATAAAGCTGGATTTGATTTTTAACTGTAAGCTTTGAGTTTGGGGGGGGGGAATAAAGGCTTTATGATGCAAGCTCCTTTATTTCTCTGTGAAACAAAAATGGGCTTTTCAAAATGCAGTGTGTTTTGGAAAGTTGGCTCTGGGTTTGAAACCCCAACATCTCCAAGGGCACCCTTGTATGAAAAAGCAGTACGAAAAAAGACATAATGCTTGGGGAAGGGGTAAAAATATGAGGGCAAGGGTCAGTGTTTGAGGGGCAGTTCCTGTCATCTTCCAAAGGGACACCACTCCTCCATGATAATGTGGACAGTGATTGCCATAGGGGCTGCTTTGGTGATTGTACAGCTGGACTGGTTTGAAATTACGGCGAGATTTTACCAGGGGTTGGTTCTGTTTGTTTTTGTTCTGTTTTTTAACTCACATGCTTGCACACACATCTGATAAAGGTAGGACAAGATAATCCTTATGTGAAAATCAATCCTTGTGTGCTTTTATTTCAGCCAGCTGGACTCAAAATCACTCAGTACTTGAATAAAATCTTTGCATCATAGATAAATGTTATCAAGTAATAAGCCCAGAGGATTGTACAGAGCAGGACTAGAGTTTTCTCGGCCCCTTAAATTCTTAGGACAGAACCTGTTAATTTATTTATTTGAATTTTACTGTTGCACTCTCTTCACTGCAGTAAAGATTACTTAGTCCTTCTTTTTTCTTTTAAACTCATCTATTTATTCTGACTGCAAGACAGCTTTATGTATATAACATCTATAAAATACTCTGCCTTTTCAGCTCCCTGCTCTTATTGGGTTTGGATGGATCTTTGGATCTGTGGAATACAAACTGCTTCATTGCCTTCTGGAAATTTTTATTTATCAAAAACCTTAGCAAAGGGTGCCCTGTTGGTGTTTATCCAGTTGGCAGCTTGAGCCACTCTCAGAAACAGCCCTGGCTGATCTCAAGGAGCTGCTGAAACTCATCAAGCAGGTTGCTGCTCACCAATTATCCAGTTAAGCAGAAAGAGGAAAGGTGTTTCTCTTGCTTGTGTTTTTTTCTTCACTAAGCTTAACCCATTCTCCCCAAGCCTGAGTAGTTGTGGGTGTGTGACATGGCAATAAGCAGCAGGGAGAGTCCAGGAGGAGAGGGGCAGAGGGGATCTCTTACACACTAAAAAACACACCAGGATTGCATCCCTCAGCTGGGACACACAGGCAACTTCCAGCATAAATCTACAGCATTCTGATTCTTAGCTGAGTCCTACCCAGCATACCTCAACCAGCATTTTGTTCACATTTTAACATACTCTTAGGAAAATAAAAGAAATTCCCCTCTCCAACCAAACCTCTCCTTACTTCAAAGCCAATAATAAATGTTACATTGCTGCCAGACCAAATTTGTTGATTCCCAAACACTCCTACTGTGTCTTGGTTGGAAGGCTTAAATTGCTTGCATAATAAGTGCTGGGGATAATATAAAAAAGCTCTTTCTAGTAGAGTTCTGGTTTTCAGTACATATTATAAGAATAAATAAATGTTCAGATGATAGCAGACAGCTGGGTTGTCCACATCTGACTGTCTTCTGCATTGATTTTTAAGACAGACCATGTGCATGGCTGCTTGCTGGCTATCAATACCAGATGTGTCTACTTGGAATTCAGAGGGATTGTCAAGTGACAATGCAGTTGTGAAACAAATAATTTTGCTCTTGATTACTGAAAATAGTAAATGAGTGGCTAGGATAAAGTGAAGAGATATTCTCAATTCCAGTAGAGCACAAGAGGATGAAATGGCTTTTCTGACTGCCATTAACAAACAGTTACTTGGTGAATATTTTTCTTTTTTTCCTTCCTACCTCCTGCCCAAGAAATTGGCTCCATGAGCAGCACAACCTCCATGAGTCCTCTGATGTGTAAGGAGGCTCCTGCAGCCAGGGAGGGAAGAGCTTCTTTCATTTACATTGCTTTCACAAAGCTTGTTGGTAGCACATGTGGATGCCATGCTGCCAAATTTGCTGGAAATTGGCCAACAATTTCCCAAGCTTTTGGGAGGGGGATGGACAGACGTGCACAACAGGACTGCAGAAAACTCATTTTTCTGGGAAATCAGCTCAAGAACAATTGTCAAGTACCAGGGGCACTGAAATGAAATTTGCAAAGCAATTGAAGGAACTGAAGGCTGTTTGATATCTTAATTCTGTACGTGGCCGTTAACCAGGTGCACTAGATACAGATCCACAGGTTGGATCCACACTGGCAGATTGCTATCTGCCCAGGACCTGTCTGGAGCACTGAAGTGTAATTTGGTGGCTGCACTGATTGTTTTAGAAGTGGCTGGAAATGCTCAGGGAGAAGCAGATCTAAATACTCGTTAGCTTAGGCTGTGGCAGAGCTTGATCTGGATGTCTGAGCTGTGCTGGCTGAGGAGTCTATGAAATAACCTGTGACTATAGGTAGGGCTTTTCTTTGGTTTCCTGAGTAGCCCAAGGTGTAACTGAATATTTACTACTGTTCCACATTGCTTTTTATATTTTTAAAAGGAAGATCTGTGACTGCACACATTGGAATGCATGTTAATAGCAAAAATGGAAAAGACCTTTTCCATCATCAGGATTTTATTGAATTTTGGTTGTGCATTGAACCTCAAAGACATTTTCTGGGCAGCAAAATGGAGGCCAAAGAGGTGGAGCCAAATTCTGGGGTTGCTGAGCAAGGCAGCTGCAAAACTGGGTGACCACCCTGTCCCAGCAGCTTGGACAAACCCTCTGAACCAGGTAAGGGTGGGTTGGGATTTGTGTTTCAGTAGGTGCTTCTTCCAGGCTGCAGGTCAGGCAGGTGAGGTTGTGTTGTGGGTGGGCAGCAGCATCTGAGCTGGGTGTGAGTTCTGTGGAATGCAGGTGCATAAATAGCCTGGGCATGAGGAAGCAAAATGTTTTCAGCTGTGAATATGTGAGTTACTTCTGCTGAGGTGCACAAGAGCACAGAGTTAGCTTCTGTAGAGAGCACACATTAAAGGTGGCATGAAACATCTTCATTGTGAGACCAGCTCTTAATATATTTCTGAAAATCTGGAGCACCATAAATCTGCCAGTGCCATTTTCTTTATTCCTTCTGCATTTGTAAAAGGAGAACCAATAAAATTGTTCCATAAGCTTTGCTACATTAAAAAAACCCAAAAACCATATTTATATGACACAGCTGTATTTAGTATAATTTTTTCATATCCAAAATACAGAGGGCTTTAGAATAGATGAAGAAAAGCTGCATATCTGAGTTTAAGATAAAATAAGATGATCCTTGTGACAGAGACAGCAGAAATGATGTGATACGACAGTTGCTGTAGCAACACCACCTACTTCATGAAAATCAGAGTTAACAGGAGTGTAAAAGGTAAAGCCCACATAATTTTCCAAGCCTATGAATTGCTGCTGCCCTCAGCTTGCAGTGCTTTCCAGCTGTCCAGTGCTTCTCCTTCCATGTGGACACAGAATAATCACCTTTTTCCACATGGCCAGTTCCTGCAGACCTCATCCTGTGTTGAGCAGGGGCACACTGTGGGAATTCTGCAGGTGACCTGGAAATAGGAGGGAAAGACAATGAAGGATTTTGTCCTGTCCTGTCCTCCCCCCAAATCCTCCCAAAAGCCCAGATAACAGAATATTGTAAGGCCTGTGCTGTCTCCACAGAGAATGAGACGACCACCAGTGTAAAAAGGAAGCCAAGCAGTCAGTTTGCTTCTGTGGGACTCAGCTTGTAAAGCATTGGTGTGTTCAATGTGAATTGTTAAGTGTTTTAGACACAGAAGGTCTCAGGGATAACGGCACTGCACCCCTCTCAAATAAGCTCAGAATGATTGAGGTGGTTCTCAAAATACCTGGTTCTCCCTACCTCTGTGTTTATAAAATGCCAACTCCTATGTTTAAAAACTCCTATATGCAGAGAGTTAATCAATGATTTGCCAGTGCATGCTGGCCTCCAGGTTACATTAAAATATATTATTTTTAATATATTGAAATCTAAAAATTATATTGACTTAACACATTAATGGGTTTTTTTTTGTCATTAATTGTCAGTGGAGAGCCATGCTGTGTGTGATAGCAAGAGTAAAATCTGTATTTCTTGTGGATTGGGGGAAGAGTGTTTAGAAGAAAGGGCAATCTCATATGGATCCCTTTTGCTGACATGCTTCCTGAATGCATCACAGTCGATGCACTGCACAATAAATGAAGGGAGCTTTGATTTTTGTGTCTTGAGGCATTTTAATTTAATTTTTGACAGTGATCACAATCTTCACAGGTTCAGCATGCCTGTTGCATTGAGAACATGCATAGTAGTGTGTTCAGAGGCTTAGTTCAGAGCTGTGGGCAGTTTGCAGAGGAGGTCACAAGAAGGATTGTAAGTGTTAGAATTCCAGGATTTCTTCAAGAGATATTCCATCACCAGCCTTTTCACTGCCTCTGTTTTTAAAAGATTAACCGGAAGGTTTTGGTGCATACTGCCCTGACTGGTCCATGTGAGTGCTGTTATGAGGCAGAGAAGTCTCTGCAGGCATTAGTTTGGGTTTGGAGGCTCCTCAGCAAAGCAGTTTCTTGCCATTTTCTGGTGCTCAGTGACTCCCTCACATTTAGAAGTGAATTTATCAGTGTTCAGTGCTGTAATATCTTTTAATTAGGTTTGCTTTTTGAAGTTACCTGATTTTCCTGTGTCTGACATGCCACCAAAACCTGTTTTATGCAGCAGCTGTAAAGAAGTAGTTGCAGACACAGGGGTAGACATCAATATTCAACAGCCTGTTTTCCTGGAATTTTCCCTAAGTGGCTACATGTTCCCTTCCTTCCTCTGGCCCCCTTTTTCAGGCTACCCAGGCCTGATGCATCTGTATGGTTTATAAATGGAGATAAATGCATCAATAGAGAAAAATCTACAACCACGCACACTTTATGTGTGCTCCTTGGCAATAAAGCTAGTATATAAAAGCAAGTTAGACCTCTGCAGTTACTGGGCTGTAACAACCCAAGTATAATTTTTTGGATTTTGCTGTTTGTTTGGATTTTTTTCCCCCCAAAACATATTAGGGGATCCTAATTTATGGCAGAGAGAAAATAAAATGTACTCAGCCTTCCTTAGATTATGGGAACAGTGTGTTCCCATTCTGGCAGCTCTAATTCTTAAAATGTGATTATTTTATACAGATCACTCTCAATAAATTGTCACATAAAAATGTGCTTTGTTTTAGTAAAATGTAAAAAAAGTAAAAAGTGACTGCAACAGATAGTTCAGATTTGTGTGCACAGAGCAGATCAAAAGGGAAGAGGAGATTTTCAAGTTCTGTAACTCTGCCCAGTGACCTCTTTTCCTTCAGGGATGTATTCCAGTGCTGCTGATAGCATCTGTTGTCTGTCTCTCGGGCTCCCCATTAGCTGCTGATTGGGAGGCAGAGGAAATGTACCTGTTTCACGTGGCTTTTCCATGCCAGCTGAAATCTCCCTTGGCTGTGTTTTGATAACACACCCAGGCAAGCAGGGCTTGGGTACCAGAACTGGGTAATAGATCCGTGAGTCATGGGTGGAATATGCTGTCAGAACTACAGGAGGCTCTTTGCAAGACCTGTT
Source organism: Hypocryptadius cinnamomeus (assembly GCA_013400635.1). NCBI lineage: Eukaryota > Metazoa > Chordata > Aves > Passeriformes > Zosteropidae > Hypocryptadius > Hypocryptadius cinnamomeus. The sequence continues at coordinate 146,202 of VYZP01028600.1, read as the reverse complement.
TACTGAGAGCGTGCTGTCCTAGATAGACAAATAAACAGAACAATGGGAGAGGGACTGACTTGGTCTGGAGCGTTGAAAAGCACATTGGCAGTGACACAGACACATCCTGGGGACAAGTGTTGTCTTTGTTTTGAGCAGAATTTCTCATGAGGGCACGTTTATGGATGGTGAGGTTGTGGCAAGGTGAGGGTCTCCCAGGGAACAAGGGACAAGGCAAGAGGAAACAGCCTCAAGCTGCACCAGGGGAGGTTCTTGCTGGATGCCAGAAGAATTTCTTCATTGAAAGGGTGGTTTAGCATTGGAAGGGGCTGCCCAGGGAGGTTTGGAGTCCCAGACCCTGGCGGTGTCCAAGGAAGGCCTGGATGTGGCACTCAGTGCTCTGCACTGGTGATGAGGTGGGGATTGGGCACAGGCTGGACTTGATGATCTTGGAGACCTTTTCCAACCTCTGTGATTCTGTGCTGTATGAGGCTTTTACCTAAATCAGGGGCTCTGTGTAAAATCTCCTGGTTTATTAAAGCTGAGTACATAATTGTCCAAGGAAAGGAAAGTGGATGTTTTTGTCTCCTTCAGAGCAGGTTGACAATTCTGATGCTTCTCTGGATTCTTCCCTTCAAGAAAAGAATAACTGTACTTTTTGATAAATCTTGCTATATGTGAATTGTCAGGTAACAAAAATATGCCAAAGGATGTCAAGAAGCTCCAAGGTACCAGAGAACATAAGCATCTTGAATTGAGATGTGCTTCTAAGCCAAGTGTAAATTAAAATGAAATACCAGTGTGAACGTTCTTCCCTGCAGCTCTTCTTCTGGCCCTGTCCCCACTGAACTCCATCTTGGCTGATCTTTGTAAGGAAGGCAGCATCCTACAGAAAAATCAGAAAGGCATTTAGGAATGCTGTGGATTTCATGCTTTTCAAGAATTTTAAAATCCCTGTTCGGTGTCCTGGGAGCAGAATCAAACCCTCTGTTCCTCCATGTAGCCATTCTGCAAGGGAATTGTTGAGAGCAGGAGCAACTCCTGTCAGGCATCTTGCAGGGGTAGTTTGGAAGGGAATAAAAATTGGATTTCCTGGTTGTTTTCAGAGATGAGGCCTCACTGAGCTCATAAGTGCTGCCTTCACGCAGGCTAAATCCAAGGAAGGGCTTTCAGAGTATGGATCTTACAGAAGAGATGAGTCTGAAGTCCACGAGATGTAGTGGAAGATTTTACCTGCTGCTGCTTCCTATTTGTTTGTTTGTTGTTTTGAAGGGCAGAACGTTGCTGGGCCAGCAGGCAGAGGGTATTCCATGCACTCCATGGTAACCACAGGCAGGACTTGCAGGTCAGTCCCTCAAAGATCTGCAAGCACACAACTAAAGGCCACATGTGCAGCCTTGGATAGCAAACCCTGTCCCTTGGAAATGCAGGCTTTAATTACATTATATCCTCTTCTTTCCCCTTTTCCCATTTTGCCTGCAGAGCTCAGACCAGCTCTGGGCTGAATCTGGGCCATTTCAGGAAGGAAGTGGTTGTCTGTAGGATCTTGGATCTTGACCTCATTTACTGCAGATGTGAGAGGATGCAGGGAACAGCAGGAGGAGAAGGGAAAATCTGGCAGGAAGGACCAAAGGATTTTGTGTGGAGAGACCGGACTTTGCTTAAAGTCTCAGCAGAATTATAAACAACTAATTTGATTTTGTGGATGTGTCACACCATGTGTTTGCTTCCCTTTCTGTGAGGAGCCCTGTGTGATACCTTGAGTGGCTCTCACCTGTGCCCCACACCTGCAGAAGCCCATGAGAGTCCTATTTGAAATGCAGCCAATGTCTACAACATTTGCTAACCTGAGAGAATGATGATTTGATTTAAAATATCTGTACTTCTTCATCTGCAAAGAGAAGTTTTGCCCCTTCTTTCATGGGAGTCTTGTGGGGAAGAAGCTGTTTCTGAAGCGCACAGATGCAGTAGTTGTCAGTGCTGGAGGGAACTCCTGAAATTGTTTCTCTACAGTAATTTATGCCAAATATTATATGGATTTATTTGGGTAAATCAAAATGGGTGAAACAAGTGTCTCCTTAAGGAGGAGAGAATCCAAGTAAGATAGTATGTGAAACTTGGAAGATTGTTACAACTGTGATTGTACTTCTTACACAGCTCTTGCACTTAATTTTAAAAACAAATTGAGAAGACCACCTAGACTTTCTCATGTCTCACTCTTACAACAGGCACATTGGAAATGAGTAGAAATGGATCTGACAGCACCCCACAGTGTCCTGCTGGTGGGACTGAGTAGAGGATGACAACTGACCCTTGCTGGAAGGAGCTGAAGGAGAACAGGGGGGTTTGCCATTGTTTTGTTTGTTGAAGAGAATCTGTGGCACTTGGGAATCTGGGGCTGTGTTTGTACCATCAGCACAGGCTGATCCTGCCCTGTTCCCTTCGACAGTGCTCTTTACTGAGTGCATTTATCACAGCCTTTGCTGGAACAGCCTTCCCCTTCCAGGCTCTCTCCCTCTCATCTTTGGCTGCCAGTCTGTCCTCGCCTTCCTCACCTCCTCACCACCTTCTCAGCTTTGAGTCCTAATCACTCAGTGAAATCCTCCCCTTCTCCTCCAGCCTGAGCATGCCCACAGCTGGAACATGCTGCCCGGGGAAGTGGTTGCATCACAGCTCTGGAGGTTTTTAGAAAACATGTAGATGAGGCACTGAAGGCATAGTTTCGTGGTGGAGTTGGCAGTGCTGGGTTTATGCTTGGACTTGATGATCTTGGAGGGCTTTTCCAATCTAAACTGTTCTGTGGTTCTCTGAGGTAACACTGACCCAGGAGCTGCCCTCTCTTCCAGTGCACAGGCCACTAGCACACTGCAGTGAGAAGTCTGCCAGAAATTTTTAACAGGTTCAAAACAAAGTATTTTTTGTGGAACCTTTTTCGGGAAACTGTAGAACCATTTTGGCAGAAGCAGTTGGTGCACAAGAAATCCAAACAGAATGGTTGAAATCTGGCGAAGGCTGAAGGAACTGAAGACAGCATCCTCTAATGGGAAGTGTTAGACAATCTTAATAAGACTACCAGTCCTGCCTGGAATAATACTGTAGAGGCCTGGAGCAGGAGGCACACAATGCTGAGAGGGGAGATGACAATTCTTTCATAATTAAATGCACAAGGTTTGTAAACAATGCTGATATCTTCAAAAAGTACACATTTTAAAAACCCTTTCGTGTACCAGTCCTATAGTGTGTGTTAAAAGCAGCGAATTATGTTGTGGTTGCACTGGGTTGAGATCCTTCTTTCTGCAGGAAGTGTTTGCAGTCACCACATGTTCAGCAGAATTGAGTTTGTGTAAGATAAGGAATAGGGGAATGTCCATGCCAGCTTGGAGCCCTGGTCAAAATACACAGATCTCCTGTTGCTTAGGAAGAAAATAAAGCTCCTATAATTGCTTGCATAAACACACCCAGAGGTGAAGTGTCTTTTTCACCCCAAGGCAGAGAGTGGTTGGGTTTGTCCTTCCAGTTGAGGGCAGGATGATTCCAGCATGTGGCTTTAGTCCTGTCCACCTAAATGGTTTGGTTTCTGGAAAACAACTACAATACTAATAGCATGGAAATTACATAGAATAAGATAGGATAGATAAAAGGTTGCTTATAATATTGTAGGTGGGGAATGATTACATGGCATGATGCTGTCCTTAGATAAATCTTGACCTCCAGAATACCCCTTTTACTTTGCTTCCTGCGGGGATTTTTTGCCTGTCTTGATCCCTGTGCTCTTGCTGTGGATTCTGCAGTGAGAGAACTTTTCCTAGAGGCTGAAGGAGTTAATGCAGAGCTGGATGGCAGATTAGTCCAGGACAGGCTGTGATTTGGAGTAAGGGAACTATCCCAAATAGCTGGCCAGCCGCCAAAGGGATAGAAGGCTTGGAAAACATACAGGGAGGGCTCTGGAGCAGCTCTGGGTGAGGATTCTCTGTCAGTTTAACCACTGTGCTGCAGAGCCTGACTGACACACACCAAGTGCCTTTCATTTATATAAAGAAAAATGATTAGCAAACACATGTTTTATCTCTGGGCTGCTAATAAATTGAGTAGGAAACTCCTCTTTTATTTCCCTCCAATGTGTGTAAAAAATAGGGAAAAATATTTTGATTAGAACATTTTCACTCCCTTTTCTTCCTCTCTGTGCTGGTGTCCAACCAGCTGTTGAGCTGATGAGGAGTGTAGAAGGGCTGTGAGAAGGGAGATTTTCTAAAAATCAGACACATTTCTATGGGAGTTGAATGATTCAGAATTGTGTTCCACATAATTTACCAGGGATCTCTCGCAGTACAGATAAGAAGTCTGCCAAGCAGTAGTGCAGCTGAAGAGGTTATTTCCGTCTTTACTCTCCTGGGCACAGCTGGTAGGTGGGATGTTTCAAACAGGGGAAATTAAGAGTCAGGATATGGTGATTGAACTCCCCATGATACCAGATCAGCATTTGGGGTTTTGTATGTGTACAAAAATGCTGCTATACTTTTGAATGGTGAATTTAAATTATTGCAAGGAATTTAAAGCTTCAATTTTTTTTTTTTTACCAGCAGTTTGGTCACCTAGATGACACAAGTGAATAGCCTCAGTCCACTTCTCTCTGAAAAAGGCACCACACTGAAAATATTGTCATTACATTGGACTTCTCACTGGCAGTCTCTGCTGGGAGGAGGAGGACAACGACTGAAAGGATTAGAACAGCAAACTTTCTTTCAAGTCCTTTTTAATGGAAAATTTTCCACTATGCTAATATCTGCCAGAGCAACACCAAAAGCACTAGCAAAGGCAAGATGTTAGGGCAGCAGAATTGCTGGGGTTGTCAAAACCTGCTGGTCCCTTTGCCAGGAGACACCTGGAGCTGTGTCTGTCCTGGCATAGTCCTTCTTGCTTGAGTGGAGTTCTATAAGTGGGAAAGGCTCCAGACAAAGGGCCAGTGTTGACACAGTTGTGGTCTCTCCAGGCCATGGCTGAGACTCATCACTAGGGTGGTATGAGGGGAAGTTTCCATTAACAATTGTTCCCGGCTTGCTTCCACCACCACCACCACCACCGTGGAGCTCTGCAGCTGGATTTCTAATGCTCAAGAGTTCTCATTTCAGCAACTTAAATAGAGGGGCTAAGTTCTTTCCAAAACACTTGGCAGTCATCAGCCCCCATTGAGAACAAAGCCTAAGCACATTAAACAGTCCAGCCACTTCACTGTTGTGAAAATTTGGCCGCTGTTGTGAGTGCAGAGTGTTTAAATAATGCAGAGCCTGGCAAAGGCATCTGGCTCCCGGTGCTGGGCACTGAGGGGCCTTACCTTGCAGAGCAGCTTTCCTCCTTGGCCGATTCCTTGTGCATCGGAGCCTCCGAGCAGCCCTTTTGTGGCTGTTGTGACAGCTGGGAAACTTGCTGATGCAAGGATTAGTCGGCTGCTGGGCACATGACATTCAGATTGCTGTGCTTATTTGACCTACCTCTGATTGCGAGGAATTCTGTGCATAAAAATAACACCCCAAACAAATTTGGCAGGAGGATGCAGAGCGAAAGTGCCGAGCACACCCGGGGAGAGGAGCCCGGGGAGCGATGTAAGGCGAGGCCACGCTCTGCGCTCCCGCAGTGACAGCGGAGCCAAGGCCAGCACAGCCCACGCTGTCCTCTTGGATTACAACAAGTACCAGCACCGCAGAGATGTCATGGCCACTGGCCAGCAAACTAACGAAGACAGGTTCCTGGCTTGCACTATTGGCAAAACTTGATAGAATAAATAAAAAGATCCCGGGTGCCAGGAGTTGCCCAATATAAAATGCTGGACAAAGCATTTCTGGTTTTTCTGCCTGGGGCTTGAGATACCCTTGTTAAGTCTTTTGTTCTTGATGGAGTTGCTGATCATTTGCAGGAGCATGACAGAACAGAGACTGGCAGAGGTGTGTGTGCCATGTGGGTCTAGGATATCTCACAGGGCAGCACTCTTGGGGCTCCTCGTGATGGTGCTTAGACACATGGTTTGTTCAGGCTTTAGTGAACAGCATTCCCCTTGAACAAGCTTCTCACTGGCACTGGAACATCTTGTGTTTGCTGAAGGGCCAGGTCTGTAATCGTGAGAGCTTCCTAAAGCAGGGGAGAGGAAATATGTGCATGGAGGGACTAAGGCAGGACCTTGACTGCCATGTCTTCTCCCAGACTGCAGTGGAGGTGCATCGCTCTTTGTTTTGCTCTTGTATTGCTAAGATGCAATGCCTCGATTTTTCGTGTCTAGAAGGAGCATTTTTGCCCTGGTTTTAGGGTGATATTGTAAAATTTCTTGAGGCCAGTGACTACAGAGCTCATGTAATTGTGTAATATGGCACATTATAGATAAATGATAATATGCAAACTGATCCTGTATACCAAGAACTTCAGCAATATTTAAATACAGGCTCTCTCATGGGACAAGATTTCACAATCCATTTTACTTTTAGAAACACCCTGCAGGCTCTCCAGAAATATTATAAAAGTACTCGGAGCTCGTGTCTTGCTTCATTTTTGTCCGTATTACAGAATGTGCACCATTTGTAGGTGCATACATGTATGTGTTTGTCTCTAGTAAGGAATACCTGGCTGCTGCGGAGCAGGCACTAACCCAAGGAGCTTTTCCTGTGTTTCGTCCTTTAAACGAGGCCGTGGCAGCCCATCCGTCCATAGCGATGGATCGGCCCCCGCGGCCGGCAGGGCTGCCGGGTGCGCGTCCCTCGACGGGAGGTGACAGCGGGCGGGGAGGTGACTCAAGCCCGCGCACCGCCGTCTCCAGGAGGGATGAACTTGTGAGAAGGCGCACCGCCGTCTCCAGGAGGGATGAAGCTTGTGAGAGGCGCACCGCCGTCTCCAGGAAGGATGAAGCTTGTGAGAGGCGCCCCGCGGCCCCAGCCGTGCGGGCCGAGCCTCCCGCGGCTGTCCCGGTTATCCCGGAGCGCTGCGCCGGGAACGCGCGCCCGGCACCCGCGGCACCGCGGGCGGGCGGGCAGGGGAAATGCCGCTGCCGCTTCCCGGCTGTATGAACGGGGAAACAGCTGGAAACGCCACGTTCCTGACCCCGAGAGCGGGGAGAAGCCGCTGGCACCGCCAGTTCTCGGCTGCATTAACGAGGGCCAGCGCGCAGCGCCACGTTTCCAGCGGCGCGTCCCGAGCCAGGGCGGCAGCGCTCCGCAGTGGCACAATGCGTGCAGCAGCATCCTTCCCTCTCGCTCCCTCTCCTGCAGCCGCATCTATATTTTGATAACTTTGATCCTCCTTTTCTCCTCTCCCCGGCCTTCACCAGCCTTTCCTGGAAGCTGATTTTATCAGCTCTAAATTAGGAGTTACAAAAGCTCTCCCTTAGCAAGCCCTGCGCAGTGCAATTCCCCCGGTGCCTTTTCCGTGCGGTTCCCATATTATTCAAATAAAAACTACATTGTTAATGCTGGCCTTGGAATTAGAAATGGCATGTAATGTTTACTGTTTTACACCCTAAATATTGCAGATATGGGCACAAGTAAGGAAATATTACACAGCCACAGGATGTTTTTGTAGTTGTCATGAAAGCCGACATATCGCTAAAGTCAAAGTGAATTAGCAAATAGCCAAAATGATAAAAGAATATCTGCTTCAATCAGAAGGCCTCCCTCTGAAGTCTGTGAGGCTTCTACTTCTGAGGCATGTGAAAACTTCTGAAAATTCTGCCCCCGGGGATAGTCCATGTTTAGGCAGCTGACTTCAGGATCCTATTTTTGGAGCCTTTGGTTGAGATTTTAAATTGGATTTTTAGTGGGAATGGTGCCCAAATTGGTGCTGTAGGATCTTGAAGGCTTTATCTAAAATCAAAAAGAGAAAAAAAGGGAGATATAGCACTCATTTTCTGGGGATACGCTCCTTTTTATTAGATTTTATATACCATAAAAGAGAAATGCAGCATCGATAAGTGTCTTCTTCATTTTTGCAGAGCATCTTTAAGGAATCATTGTAGTCTTTCATGTCACTGGTTTCCTTCACTGTCTTTTAGAATATCCCTGGTAGGATTTCATAAAGAATAAATAGCAGTCTCCTTGGAGTGCTTCAGCACAGCTGAAAGTACACTTTCATAAGATGCTATTCATGGCAAATACAGTACATTGTTTGATTGTAAAATATCATACCCTCAGAGGTATAACTGTGAGGGGTTACAGTGTGCTGATAGATCTGAACTAAATGACAGTACTTATGATCTGTTCCTGAGGATGGGATCCTAACCAAGTGGTACAAGTTGGAGCAATATATCTTCTGCCTGCAGTCCAGTGCAACTCAGTGTTGGATTCAGTGATGTTACGTCGGAATCCAAGATTAGCAACCAGAGTTAGGCACAGATTCTGAATATAAAGGCCATGAGCATGTCTGGGTCAGCATATGCACCTTGCAGAATGGACAATCTAATATTTAGTAAGCATAGATACCAAATCTAAAGAGAGAGCTGAAGAATTATTGCTTGTAAAATACGTAGAGATCTTCTAAAAGCCTTTGCTACAATTAGCATATTTTTTCTAACCCATCTGTATTTATCCTGTGTTTCTGTAGGTCAGATCTTGCCAGCAAACCGGAACACACCAAGCCCCATTGATCCTGAGACTATCCAGGTTCCTGTTGGCTATGAACCTGACCCTGCAGATCTTGCTCTGTCCAGCATTCCTGGCCAGGAGATGTTTGATCCTCGCAAGCGCAAGTTCTCCGAAGAGGAGCTGAAGCCCCAGCCCATGATTAAGAAAGCTCGCAAAGTCTTCATCCCAGATGACCTGAAGGTAATTTGGAACTGGTGACGAGGTGATTTCTACAGGGTCTCTGACAGTTGCTCACTGAGGTACAGATTTGGAGCATGAATCTGTTTTGTCATGTAAGGTAAATCTTTCCATGTAAATCTGACTTTGCTGTAGAATAAAACTGTTCAGGGTTCTGGATGAGACTGAAGGGAGGATGTCCCTTATTAGTTATGCAACAGTTGAAATTCATGAGCTCAGTATTCATTTCCCTTGTATGCCAGAAACTTCCTGCTTGACCTTGGACAAGCTTGCTTTGTCCCATATTTCCCACTTATGAAACAGCCTGATCATGTTTCCTTTTTCTTCATTCTGTCTCTATTCATGTTTCCTTTTTCTTCATCCTCTGTCTATTCAGCACAGGCTGTGAATCCTTCAAGGAGAGTGGAGGACCCTGATGACATACTGAAGTATATTGTGTCTTATTCGGAAGTTGCTGTAGTTCTGTGTTTAATAATGAATGAGAACACTATAGTAAAAACTATTTCACTAATACGTATTCACTAATCCAGGTGAAAGAATCTAGACAAGTGGTAGGAAAACAGAAGAAAACAGAATTTTTCTGCTGAGAGGTGTGTTTTAATACAGTATGTAAAATACAATACCACATCAAATTTTAGAAGAAAGAGTCTGTGCCACTCACTGATTCTGAGATGTGAAGAGCAAAGTGCATGAAGATAGCAGGAAAATTGATCAACTGATCCAGGTTATCAAACACTCTGAGTATTATTTGCAAAGTTATTTTCCCAGTATGTGCTTTCCAAGAGGATCTCTTTTATCAGAGGCATTCAGGGCAGAATTTCATTCTGCTGTTGCTACTGCCCCCAAGAGACACAGCCTGAGAGCCTGTTGGAGTCAGTGGGAATCCCTGGCTGCATGTGCAGGGAGCCTGGGATGCCATGTGTTTGCACCAGATTGATAGCATTAGGGAAAGAAGCTATTTTTATCGCTAAGCATGCTGTGGTGCAAGTTAAAAGCACAGAAATCACAATTGCAGTAGTGTTCAGGTTGCTGTCACTCAGCTTTCCTTTGCAAAGGTTTGCCTGCACCTTGTTGCTTACCTGGGCAAGTTCTACTGCCTGTGATGCCCTGTTGGGTTGCAGTGCCCAAGGGAGAGGTATTTGCTGCAGGAATGGCTGGAGTTTCTCCCTTTGTCACGTCTCCCAGGTACCCTTATTCATCAAAGCAAGCTTTTGGCAAAGGTCCTGTTGGCCAGAGGTGGAGCCCAGCAGCGCAGCACAGAAGTGAAGCAGGAGCTCAGGGTCTCTCATTCCCTCAGGATCATCCCATCACTTGCCCTTGACTCGTTTCAGAGCGCTTGACCCGAGTGCTGCTCCTGCCCTGGCATGTGGAGCAGCCTCTGGGTTTTGGGGGAGGGTAAGCAGATTAGACCAGTCAATCGTCTCTGGGCTGCATGTGATTTGGAAATGCCAGCCTTACCTCTTTCAGGCCTGGATTAAGGGATTTGCCATAGCAATTTGTTAAAATAAAGAGGGATGAAGCCTAGGTGGCACACTAATAAATTGCTTAAAGCTGATTTTTATGGAGTGAATTGAGATGGGAAATTATAAACAAGATTTGGGTCATAGCTTTTTGCTGCATGCTTGTTTTTTCAGAGGATTTGGAGGGGGGCCCATCTACGTACAGGTGAAGAGCCATTTAGAGATAATGCTGGCTCCAGATCAGCATTCCTGCACACTTTGTTGAGTCAAACTGATAGAAAGCAGTTCAAGAGCCGTCCTGCCAGCAGTTGTTTTGCTCCTGGTTTGCCTTTTGCAGCCGCAGAAGGTGCAGAGCAGCAGGATTAGGTTGGGCAGAAGGACGGAGGAGTGATGGGTGTTTGCTCAGTGCAGCGTAGGAGCAGCAGGGTCTCGTGCCCTGTGCTGGTCCTTGGGAGCTGCACAGGGAAATGGAAGCATGTTAAGATGAAGAAAGAGGGAGTTTGAGCTCTGTGACTTGGCCAGGCAGAGTTTGAGGGTTGAGTGGCTGCATCACTCATACTCTGCAGGGGACGGAATTTCACTTATCATGAGAGATTCTACCTGCTTTGTATTTCCTGAGTTATTCCAAAGTTCTAGAACTTAGTTCAGTTATGAAGCAACATGGAAACTGCCATTTTGCTGAAGGCCACTTAATTGGAAGAGTAGAAAAATCAGGTGAAATTCAGTAGTTACTTTGAGTCTTTGATACACCGATGCTGTAAGGTGATCTAGAGGCAAGTCTTCAGGGATAACACTTTGGGAATGTGTTAGCATATGAAACCTCAGGGAGTAGTAGACCTATTTCTGTCCAATGTGGGTTTTTTTCCCACAGCTAAAGCCTATTGCACTAATCTCTGTGGTTGGTCCCAGAGTAGCCATCATGGCTGTGCCTAAGAGTCCTCTTGTAGTGACAGTGGTGCAGAGAGGAACATTTTGGGGCTCTGTAGAGTGCTTTGAACATTAAAAAGGAGTAGAGCAGTAGATGAAATGAGTGATAGCAACACAGAGAGTGAGCCAGGTGTTGGCTGGCAGCGCTGAGCAGGGCCAGAGGTAGCTAGTGCTGCTGCAGCCACTGTTCAGGGTGGGTTATGGCACATGAAGGTGGATGTGCTAACTAGGTCAGCCTAGATGGAAGATGGATTGTACCTCTGGAACATTGCTTCACTTTTCCTTGGAGGAATTCCCTGTCAGAAGGATGAGTGGGTTAGTGTAAACATTTTGACAGAGACATGTGAGGGCATCTGCGCTGCCAGGGCGGATTGTGCCATGCAAAGCTGTAACTCCAGTCCTGCCGTGCCACGGGTGACACTGGAGCCACCCGCAGACCGGAGGCGGCCGCTGGGAGCAGCTCCTGGTGGGCAGCTCTGCTTCTACCAAAATGTAACAACCTTTGTTTGCCTCTCTGTGTGTCTCACGAGCAGGACGACAAATACTGGGCCAGGCGCAGAAAGAACAACATGGCAGCGAAGCGCTCGCGGGACGCGCGGCGGCTGAAGGAGAACCAGATCGCCATCCGCGCCTCCTTCCTGGAGAAGGAGAACTCGGCCCTGCGCCAGGAGGTGGCTGACCTGCGGAAAGAGCTGGGCAAGTGCAAGAACGTCCTGGCCAAGTACGAAGCTCGGCACGGCCCCCTGTAAATCTGAGGCGGGGGAGGTGGGGTGTTTTGGGGTTTTTTTCTTTTTTCTTTTCTTTTTTTCTTTTTTTTTTCTTTGTCGCGGGTTGGCATTTGACTAGATGGACAATGTGTTTCCTGTTTGATAGCACCACACCCAAACCAACCTTTCTGTCTTCAGCACTTTACCAGAAGCAGAAACAAAACTGACTTAACGTTGGTTTTTTGTTGTTTTTTTTCCTTTTTGTTTGCGTGTACGTGTCCCGGCCTGTGTGTGTGCACACGTGTGTGCCCAGGTCTGTGTCTGTGGGTGTGCATGTGCGTGGCTGTGGGTGTGCGTGCGCATCTCAGCACTTCCCATTTTTATCAGCCCTCTTCAAAGGGTGCCACATTTTTACCTGGACTGTTGAGAACCGCCATAGTAAGCTTTTTATTATATATATTTTTTTTTTTCCTTCAGTGCTGCTTCAGAGTAGGGGTTTTATGTTCTCGTAATCAGTTCCATCCTCCTGATTTACTTGGAAAGATCCCAGCATAAATTACAAAAAAAAAAAAAGGAAAAAAAAAAGAAAAAAGAAAAAAAAGGTAGATCTCAGTTTTTTTCGAGAGTAACAAGCTATCGTTTTAAGTCTGTCTAATCAGAAAAGTTAACATGCTAATAAAGTGCACAAATAATAATTTAGTACTACACTGCAGAACTATTAATTTATAGATGCTTTTGTTGTATTTTTAAGTTTTGGTAATAATTGTCTTCAGATTTAAAAGTGCTGTTAGACTGAGTTTAGCTATACTCATGATAGATCCCATAATGGCTTCTCTGTAGCTACTAAGGTTCCTTTTCTCTCCACGGACCCCAGGTAGGTAGGTAGGAGTTGTTGGTAGAGCACAGAGTGTGTACCTTGCACTGCCTGTACCTGAAGCAATAATCCTGCGTGCATGCTGCCCGGATGTTCCCAGTGGACATGGGATGGTTCCCTACCCAACAGCAGTCTCGATGTCTTTAACAAGGAATTCCAAAAAGTCCCAGACACGTTCCCATGAGCATGCTGGCTGTGTCCCTGCCGTGGGGGAGTGCATGTGTAAGGAGCAGGATCATTAGTTGAAAGTGAGAACAAAATTAAATAGCGTCAAATCAGATCTGGTGTCGAAATCAGAGGGGCTTTTCTGTTTTCAGTTAGTTACTCCATTTTGTGATTAAAAGTTGAATAAATACCTAAATTCAGTTGGTTTTTTCCCATGTTTTGTAATATATTTTCTGTGGATTATATCTTGCTGTTTAAAAAAAAAAAATCACTTTTATTCAGTTAGAAGAAGTCACTGGTTTGCAAAGCCCATTTTTTCCTAGTGATTGTTGTTTTGAGTGTGACATGAACTGATGGTTCAGAACTTCATTGTTTTAAACTCTCTGCTTTTGAACATGTATGTTCTAATATAAAGTGGACTTCTGAAAAATGAATGTAAGAGACACTGGTGTATTTCAGAAGGGGATGGTGTTGTCATATACTGTGGTTAATCCAATCAATCTAAGTGTTTACTCTAGACCAAAAGGATAGATATTATAAAATGTATAAAGTTTATACAGAATAATTATAGTATGTTCGTTTTGTACAGTATTTTTCAAGTACAAATACTGACAATGTATTTTGAAAGACATATATATAGCAAAAAGAAAAAGCTATTCCATGTTTAAAATATATAGCAAAGATATATATTCTCCATTATTGTATAGAAAGGAAATGCTTAGGGGTTTGTTGGTTGTTGTTTTCTTTTTTTTTTTTTTAAATCCGTAATTTTAAGCCTGGCACACTGGCATGTTCTGTGCTTTAAATTAAATTTTTATGGAAGTAATATGGCTTTCCAGGATTTTCCATATTACTGAAAAAGAGAGACTTTTTTATTTTTCATCAGAAACACATAAAGAAACTGTTTAACAGGGACAAAGCACAACATGGATTTTAGTCAACTATTGATTGGACATTACATCATTTTGTAATGGCAAAAAAATAATATATAATACGAAACCACTCATCATAATTTCCAATCTGCTGCTGCTAGAATCTGTTTCCAGCTGATTTTTTTTGTTATAAACAGCTCAGATCCTGTACACAGCTATGTGTACTGCATACAGTTAGTAACGTGAGGAAAATACGGTGCTACGTCTTGCTCACAGTTTTCTAAGCGTTCTGACATTATTTTAAAATAAAAAGGTTGTTCATTCCATTAAATCATTATTCATGCTTCAGGAGATGGCTGCAAAGAACTCAGCATTTTGGTCAGCATTAAAAACACCCTTGCATGGATGGCATTTCTCCAGTATTTTTCCATAAGCATACCTGGCTTGTTAGTGTCCTGTAAGGTGCAGTTCTTGCCCGTGGACCATTTGTTCAGCAAATCGAGTTTCCATGTGCTACAGAAGGTCTGAAGTGCAGGGAGTAACTCCCTAAATGTTGGCAGAGAGCACTGCAGGAGTCAGGAGGGTCTGGCACACTTGGGTCTCTGCTGCAGCCCCTTGGGAATGCCCCTGGTTTTCCCTCTGGGAGAAGCAGGGCTGGGAGCTGCTGTGGACACACCTGTAACAGCAGCACAGCAAACCGCAGCAGTCTCTAATCACCCCCACAAAGGGGAATTTCGGGGGGACCCAAGAGCAGGGTGAGGTCAGTGGTGCCACTGCTAGGGCGGGTTGTGACCACAAAACTTCGTGTAACATAAAAAAGACAGCTTGGAAAAGAAAAAAAATAATTATTTTGTTTCCTTGGGCAGGGAAGGGGTGGGAAGTGGTTGAAGACTGGATATCAGGTTTATTGAGGCAGGGCCACAGAGGAGCACGGAGGTTCCTGGCTTTGCCTCACCCAGCAGTCCCAGAGCCACTTTGGTGCCTCCTCGTCCCATCCCGGCCCTGGGAATGTCACAGGCTGCAGCCTCTCTCCTGGGGTGGGGACTTTCTGAGGAGCTTGTGGGACTTGGGCACTCTGGCTGCTCTGAAAACCTCACCCAGGAAAAAAAAAAAAAAAAAAGGGGGGGGGGCAGAAAAAGGCAGAATTTGTGGGCTTAAAACTTGGAAAATCCCCAAGTTCACTATCCAGGTTGTCTCCCTGAAATAAAAATTAAAATAAATAAATGGAAGTTCAGCTCATTTTCAGTTCCCAAGGATGGCTCAGCTGGGGTCATCACACCTCTGATGGCTTTGTTGCTCATGAAGGAGCTTTTAGGTATAAGAAATTGTAATTTTATAAAAATAGAAATATATATATTTGCAGAATAATTAATAGCTTATCTAAATAATTCACTGACCTTTATTACACTATAAGCATTGGTAAAATGCTTGTCTTCTCTTTCATTTTTTGCTGAACCTTAGAAGTGGATTTTTTCTTTTTACAAAAGAATGCCCTCTAGAAATCAGTGGGACTGGAGATGGATTTGTGCATCTGAGCACCTTGGGGCTCTCCATGGGAAAGCCCGTGACAGAGGAGGGGGGGTATTTCTTTTTCTGTTTTGAGTGGTGCTGAAGTCACTAAACCAAGCACCATGGAACTAAGTTCTGACTTGAATCCACAAAAGCAAGAAATTCAGAATGCAGGGGAGGACCCCTCTCATTTGAATATCTTGCCTCTGTGGGTTTGTAATACCCCCAATTATTGCTTTAAAATTATTTTTGCAGGTAATTTTACAATAGAAATGTGCAGTTTATTTTTATTTTGTTGACTTTTTTTTATGTGAAGAAAAAAAATTATATTAAAACTTACATGTGATCAACCATTGTATTTCTGGCAACACCACAAGACAGAATTAAATACAAGTTTAACAAATAGATCAAATTATCTGTATGACAAGAAATGGTTTGCATCCTGTATGCTGTTCAGCCCAAATCTTTTTTTTTTGTCTGTTATTCTTAATGTTTAATAAACTTTTAAATTTTTCTTCTCTCAGCTGTGTGCTTGTTTTGGTGTATCAGGGCATGGGGCTTTTGGGGGGTCAAATATCCCCCAACCTTCCCAGCTACCACCAGGGTTGGGTATAACCACAGCAAATGTGTATTTACATGAGATGAAATTATTCAAATTATAGTATAATTAGTGCTATTTACTATTTTAACAAAAATATTTTATATATATGTATAAAAGTAATAAAGTGGTACAGTGGAAGCACCATTTCCATATATACATTATACACTTTATATATCATGAGATGTGATCGTGTGTTAATTCACTGTACATTCATAAAAATGCTGCATATCAAGGAGTACTTTTTATTGTAGTATACAACATAACATTAATTTTACTCTCCATTATAGCTAATATTTTATAAGGACCACATGACAGATAATACATGCTGCAGGCTTTTAGATATCTAGTTTATAGAAAGATACAGCCTGAGAGAGAAAAACTATAATTCAGGACTAGCCCTTCCTGTATACAAGTTATTAAATATGTGTATATATGTATCTGTATATTTATAGCTGGGTACAGAGCATGATATATAGGAACACCTACCTAGAAAAGTCTGCATTTTAATATATGCAGTACCTATTATGCACAAAATGCATGTTTTAATAATACACTGACTCAATCTCCCCTCTGTGTGTGTGTGCATGCTTTCATAAGTTTTAAATATATAGCTATAATATAAATTAATATATTTTAATACACACATTAAAGACATATGTGTATATAAATTTAAAATATATAAATTAAAATTGCATTTTCATATGCCATGTTTATAATAATTGCTTTTAGCTTCCTACTTGTATGCACCTTTATAAATATATCAATAGCTTTATTAATACAAAAATTTTTAATGAGACAGAAAGTGTATTTGATCTAATAGCCACATGCATACATGCACCTGCACAAGCACATATATCTCTGTGCATCCATAGAGCTATACATTGGCTAATTATACTTTCATAGAGAATATTTAACACCTCTGATTTTATTAATAAACTTCATAACTTTTAAAAAAAATACATATTTATTTTATTGCTATAAGGGATGGTTTTGCCAGATATGTTATGCACAAACTATAATTGCTACAATACACAAACACAGTGTGGGCACACACATCCTTGTAGCTCTTTCTCTCTGTGTTTTATATATTTACAAGTTTAATAACTGTGTCTCATTTAGGCTACCACAATTTAATACTTGAATAAAACTTTTTAATATACATGAAAAATATTGTTAGAAAGGTCTGAATTATGCACAAGAGTTGTCCTAATATATGTACATTTCCACACTCACCTGTGTGAGTCAGGGTAGTATAGCTCTGGGTGTCTATAAACTATGTGTATATATATATATATATGTATATGTGTATATATATAGAGAGAGAGTGTGTTTATATACATATATATAGAGCCATATGTATATATACACTCTACATATATATGTGTAAATATATATATGTAGTGTGTCCATATACTGTTGTATACACTGATATAAACTCAGTTATATTTTCATACAGCATACTTAGCTGAATTTAATAATCTAGGTTAATATTTTTATATTTCAAATTATGTATTTTCTTACTTTAAAATCTGTTTTTCTACACATTCTATATTATGCACAGACACATATGTGTACACACACATGTGTGCACTCCCCTTCCTCTCACTGTCTGGTCAGAAATTTAGTAATTTTATTTCTATATGGCATATGGAAAATAATTAATAAGGTTTCTAATATTTTTGCATGAAGATTCATCTAAAAATTGTCATCACTGACAGGTAAAGATGTGAGTATAAATATATAGTATATGTTGTGCACCAAAATGTGTTTTAATAACCCAGAAACACATCCTGTGGCTCTCGTGCTCAGCCCCTCTGTACACACGTCTCTGTCATAGAGGTTTCCGTGTACACACAGCACAGGTTTAAACAAAAGGGATATATTTTTACCCAGAGACGTGTATAAAATGATGTGATTTAGAAGTTAAAATTTATATTTTTGTATTGGTTTTAAAGGCTGGATTTATATTTTTAAATTTTTTTTTTAAATATATGAAGTAGATTTTATATTATGATGAAGATTAATAAATGTTATATGGGACACAACATGTGTTTCTTCTAATACACACATTCACCCTGTCTAGGTGTTTATGCACATTTATATCTTTACATGCACACAACTAGAGACATTTAATAATTACATTTCACACTGCCAACTCAGCAGCATTTTCTTCGTTAATTTGGATTTAGAGCTTTGTGTATCCATATTTTATTGCTAGGAAGATATTTGCTATATATGTTATGTACAAAATATAGTTGTTACAATGCAGAAACACACAAGACCTCCTTGACTGCCTCTGTGTGTGCTTTTAGCAGCCTTTTTATTATTATATTTTCATATAAAGTATAGAACAGGTAATACATAAAACATGTTTTTTGGAGATGTTTCTTATTTACTTTTTATGACAGGATTTTCACATATGATGAGGTATTAGTACATGTTTACATATTCAGAGAAAAATTAAGAGGTATTATTAATGCAGCATAGTTAGTAGTATAAATATACTTTAATCTGTAAGTATTTAAAATAAACCATCTCCTCTCCACCCCAAGCCCAGGAGGCACATCCCAAACACATCTTTATGAGGAGCCAAGGGTATATTTTGGAGTAGTTTTCCAGAGCTTTTGCCACTTTGGGGTCCTAGTGCTTTTGTTTTAACCCACCTGCTCTGACTACAGGATAAATTTGGTGGATTTAACATTTCTGGGGTCATTCATGGATGAAATTATTCCAGAAAATTCATTATTTAAAAATAAAAAAAATGACTGGAGAAGTCCAGTCCCGAGGTGTTCCCTTGGCTGGGCACAGCCCCAGCTCCAGCAGCTCCGGAGCATCTGACGCTGCCTTAGGACTGGGTTTGCTGTTTCTTTTTAACTCCTTTTACCCAAGTCCCAGTTCTCACAAAACCTGTGAGAACTTAAGAATCTTTGAGATGCTTTATATCCTCTATCACCCTTGCCCAGCTGCTTAAAAGAAATTAATCTGGAGCCAAATAAAGACACAGTCATACCCATGGCAAGTCTGCATGGCAAAAAATCGAATCCTTGATATTGCATTTAAGAGGAATAAATCGGATTTGTCACTGTGACTGTGACAAGTGCATTTCCGCAGCGTATTGGTTTGTTTTAAAAAATATGTAATCACTCCCTGAATGCAAATGTGGGTGGGGAAATGGGAGAGATCCGTGGTGGGGATGCTGAGAGCCCCTCCGAACCAACACAAGAGGTCACACAAGAGCCATGAGCGACTCCGAGCGCTGGGATCTGCTCCAAAACGCCGCCAGCTTTTCCTCTTTAATATCCCCTTATCCTCCCTCGGGTGTTTCTGCCTCGGTGCAGCTGCTGCAGGTGAGAAGATCTAAGTCACAAACACAGTGATGGTCAGGGACAAACACAGTGTCACCTCACCAGTGCCACTGCTCTGCCCGAGCCCCGTGTGAGACATCGGGGGCTGGAAGCGCCCGGGGTGCCCGAGGTGCTCCAGCCTGGAAGTGTCAAACACACTCGGGCTTAAAAGGATGATGCTCAATCATTTTGCACATTCACAGACTCAATTTTAATTGAAATGTGAAAATTAGCCCCACCTGCAGACAGCACCCAACAGCCAGGTTTCACCTGGGATGAATGAAAGCAGTCAGAGTTAATTTATTGTAACCAGGACTTTGGCCCAGCAACCTGATTCCTCTAACCTGTATTTCGTTCCCTGCTTTCCTCTCCACCTCTGCAGCCTCCAGACAGAAACATCACCCCTGGGAAAGGACACAGTGCCCTGCTCAGCCGTGTCTCAGCCCTGCGCCCACCTTACAGATGAACTGGTTGCCCTGTTCTGAGGTCCCAGTGGCCTTGGAGGAAACATGGCTTGTTAATTGGATGTTCTTCCACCACTACGTTGGGGCTTTTTGTGTTACCTGGTGTTAGCGACTCGGATTATGAGGGTGAAATACAAATTATGCTCTGGATCACAGTGCCACCTTGCTTTATACCTGCAGGTCAGTGTTCAGCACAGCTTGTTCCACTTTCTAACAAAACTCCTGGTGGAAAGGGTAAACGTGGCATGGGTGGCTTTGGCAGCACAGGTCAGCTGCACCTTTTTTGGACAAGTTCTATCACAACAGCTCAGCCAACCTTGGTATGCAGCACACATGGCAGAAGATTTAATGGGCTTGTCAATACCAGAGCTGATGTCTCCATCATCAAAAGCAGTGAATGGCTCAGTGATTGTCCCATGATTCCACCTCAACCCTAACTGGGGTGGAAGGAATGCAGCACCCTAGACAGAGCACTCATCTCCGGCTTGTTCTTGGCCCTGATGGGCAAAGTGCCTGGATTGCACCATTTATTGCTGCTATACCATGTACATTATGGGGAAGGGATGTTTTAGAACAATTTGGAACTACTGTGCAGATAGATTCAGATTCACTGAAGGATCTTTTTCATAAGGGCCATTGATCAGCAATTCTGAACTCTATTTGGCAAACTCATGTCACTCATATTCCAGAATTTGGTCATTTGAAATATTACCACGTATCTGTTGACTCTTAGTCTCATTTCTTGATGGCAACTGCCCCCACTGGAGAGAAGGCCTGTGATGTCACTGGGCACTGGCTCACCTGCTTTACCACTTGAGGCCTTCTGGCCACCATCAGAACAGACAATGGGCCTGCCTACCCTTCTGAACAGACTCGCCAATTCTTACAACAGTGGGGTGTCTTCCACAACACAGGTGTTCCCCACTCTCCCACTGGGCAGGCTATTGTTGAACATGCCCACAGGACATTGAAAACCATGCTTGAGAAACAAAAGAAGGTGGAGTAAGAGTGCCCACATGAGAGATTAGCAAAAGCCTTGTATGTTCCCAATTTTCTGATTCGAGATGAGGTTGGCCAAACAGCATGAGAAAGACAATATTCTTTCAATACAAAGGCTCATCCCAGGCCTCTGGTGATAGTAAAACACCTGTTAACAGGGCAGTGGAAAGGACCCTTAGATCTACTGGCATGGGGCAGGGGTTATGCTCCTGTCTCCACAGGTGACAATGTGAAATGGGTTCCTTTGCGGTGTGTGCAGCCACTTGTTGTGCCATCCTAGCTGGCAAAGGCACTGCCCATGTCTTACCCCTGAGATGGACAGAGCAAACGAATGATGCTACCCCTACTGATACCATGTCCACATTGTTCATGTCAAGACATATGTTGGTGTTTTTGAAGGGTTGTTACTGGGTTACTCCCCCTCTTCCTTGCTCAGTCATATTACATCTGAAAATGTTTCAGGACCTGCTCAGGTTTTTCTAATTTTGTAGACAACCTCTATTTCAGGGTATGGTTTAAACATTTAGTAGTATATGGCATAATTGTCTTTGGTGTGATTTTATTGATTAAACAAAGAAGGGGAATATGTGGGAGATAAGAAATCCTCTTCACTTTTGTTCACTCTTGCTCACCAGAAAGCATTCTGGGAAAGGTTCAGCTAACAGCAAGGTAAAAAATAGGTCATGTAAGCAGAGAACAAATTGTATGACTGGTGTGTGGTCACCTCATGTGTGAGGCAGTGATTGGCTGGGGAGATGTGGACACAAAAAAGATGGCTGGGTAAAAGGACACATGAAATGTGAACAGCGACACCACAGAGGCAGGCAGCCAATGCCTGCTTGTTTTGCTTAAGTGTAGAGCATAAAAATTGTTTTTTTGCAATAAAGTGTTCCCCTGGAGCAAGCAAGAAGGAGGTCCACATGTCCTTGTTCCTCATTGCTACAAAGAAGGAAAAGCTGCCTTCTTGGGATGCTGTGTGTGCTGGTTTTGGGGTAATTTTCTCACTTGATGCCCCTCTCCCAAAACATGGGATTACAGCTCTTGCTTCCACCTCTCCCTCCTTCTGCACTGTCACTAATTTCTCGTGTCCCTGTGTCACAACATCAGCTGGGAAAAGTGTCTGGAGCCTGGAACATCCTGCTGGCTCTGTCAAACAAGGTGGCAGGGAAGAAAGATTGAAGGAATTGAGTTTGTTTAAGTCTAGGGGAGAAGAAAGCAAGGGAAGAAGTGAGTCTCCAGCTACAGAAAACCTGCATGGAAGGGCTCTTCTCTGAGCTGCTGCAGACAGGACAAGGAATAACAAGCTGAAAGTACAGCAAAGAAAACAGTGCTTGGGCAGCCGGAAAAAAAAACGAAAATCAAGAGGGCAGCGAGTGAAACATTGAAATAAACTGCCAGGGAGGATTGTGAAATCCCCATTATTAGAGGCTTTTTAGAACAAGCCTGTCAGGACTGACAGGCAGAGTCCATCCTGCCTGCAGGCAGAGGAGGGGCTAAAAATATCTCACAGTCCCTTCAATCTTTATTTTCAGTGTTTTAGCAGAAGGCAGATTAAGCTGCCCAGCACCACCATCAGCTTCAAGACAAAAGCCATTTCCATTCAAACATATTCATATATTAAGACACATATTAAAAAAAAAATAAATTTATATTCCCCTCCTGGACCAATCCTGAGCTTCCCATCTTCATGGGTTTTGATTAGAGAAGACAGCTGAGTTCCCACAGCAACAATGTTCAATCCTCCAGCATTTAAGATGCTACAAAATCCTTGCTGGTTGAATCCCAAAGTGCCACAGGTTCCCCATGTTCAGTAGGTGTTGTGGGTTGGGTTTCAGTGTTTCAACATCCAGAATAACTACTGCTCTCCATCCAAACATCCTGTGGGCTGCTCTGAATGTCCTGTTGGAGAATGGCTCAGTTGCTGGCTGGCTGTGTCACAGGAGTCACATGCCACATCTGGTCACACCTCTGGGCCTCTCCTGGAAGCTACAACCACCCACCAGACAGTGAGGAGGTGCCTGCTGGAGCTAAAGCCACTCCTTCAGTCAGTCTCTAGCAACAGCTTTTGACCTCTGAAAATTTAAGGGAGATTTGCAAAGGCACCTAGAGGATTTGGGCACTCAAATCCATGCCAGCAGGGCTGGGGCTGCTAAGCAACAGAGACAGCTGAACAGATCCTTCTGAGAGCACATGAGCTTCGTTAGCCAGTGATGTGACTTATGCTATGAAACTGGCCTCTCTGCCAGCCTTTTGCAAAACCCAGGATTTTGGTTCCCCAGCTTATCCTTAGGAGCAAGCACCCACCCTGGTTTTGCAAAGGAAACAAGCACTGCCACCCTTACTGCTCACCACAGACAGGAGGAGGATGCCTAGGCTGGAAACAACCCCGTGACAGACACCCAGCTCAGTACCAAAACACCATTCACCAAACACTACCCAAACAGGAATCTGAAAACTTTTATCAAGAGAGCCCTGCCTTCCCCGAGGCTTTGACCTGTGAGTGGAACTTCTCTGTTCAGCTGGCACCTGGGATAGGTGCTCTGTGCCGAATTCCCCGGGCAGCCTGCAAAGCTCATGCCAACCCCAAGGCTGAGCAGCCTGGGGGTGCTTAGCCCCAGGGACAGTGCCACCACACCACTGCTGCTTGTGCCACTTGGGCAGTGCTGGGAATGCCAAGGTAAAGGCATCCCAACACTTCCAACAGCCACTAGAGAACATCTCGGGTGTCTTATGGCCATTCCCTTCCTTCTGACACTGGCTGGTGAATTTATTCAGACAAATGGTGACTGAAACACTCCCAAGCAGCAGGATGGAGGAGCAGCTCTGGCTGTTGGAGCACAGTGGTCAATGGCAAGGCTGAGAAAGGGAAGGCAGAAAGCACCCACACCCTGGAGCCAGCTTTGCTGTGCCATCCTGATCACTCTTTTGTCAACTATTTTTAGCTTTAACCTTATGGCACCTATTGGTGGGTGAAAGCAATCAGCAGCAGAGCCCAGCATCCTGTGCTCTTTAAAAATAGCAAAGCATGGAGAAAATATTTAGTCAAGCACATGATGTGACCATGACAGCCTCGGCCTTCAGGGACATCTCGTGGCTAAACACACCAGACCCAAGCAAAGAATTGTGTAGAGGCTCTGAGCAGGAGGGGCATTTAAGCAAGAAAAAAACAACTATGAAAAATTGTAGTATGTTCTCTTTAACTTGCTCATTCCAGCCCCAACAATGTGCATTTTATAGAATATCCTGAGTTGGGGACCCACAAGGTCACTCAAGCCTCCTTGGAAAGGACTTCCTTACCTAGAACTGGGAGATTCTTATCGTAATCACAAATAATTAAGAGGAATGTGGAGCAGACAGGATTGGAACAGCAGCCTACTTTTAGACCTCTTTTTGTTAACAGGAAGAAAAATTAATGTTGTCTTTGGGCATTCCTCGCTGTTTATTTTAAACCAATACAATTCATATGAGCACTCTAACATAAATCCTTAAATGAAGCCCGTCATCTAATATAACTATTTTTTGATGCACAGGATATCGTGTTATAAAAACATGATCCAAGAATATATCTAGTATTCAAAGTACCTGCTGCATCCCAGACATTTTCTGGAAAGGTCCATCTGAAATGTTTGCTATCTCTGCTTTATTTAGAATCAGCCTACTTGTTGCACTTCTAAAACCTAGAGGCACAGAAAATACAGAAGCAAGTGCTTTTAAAAACATTTGCCTTGGGAAGACAAAGAAATCCCATCTCTGTACTGCAGCAAGCATTACTGGAAAAAGCACTATCCTTACTCCTGAGAGGAATCAGCCTCGAGAGCTGCAATTAGATGGAGGGAAAAAAGAAAAGATTAATTGATATGCTTGCTTTCCAGACAGAAACATTTTCAGTTCAGCCTGTCTATATTTTATGCAATGATACTCCTCCAGGGATAGGAGCAGAATTATGTATTTCAATGTTCCAAGCTGGAAAAAAAATCCCAATATATTCGTATATCCCAGAACAGCAAAAGGGAAAAGTGAGTTCTAACTATTGACCAAAATTTAGACAGAAATATATTTTTTCCATACTAAAAATTGAATAATTTGGATTACAGTCTTTCTTACTGTTTTTAAAGCATTGGCTGAGCAGACATGATGGTCCTAAGCTTCAACTCAGTATCCCTTTTCAGGAGTGGCCATAGTGTCAGTTCCTGACTGCCCTGCCCAAGTGATGGAGGGGGAAAAAACCAACCACCAAGAAAACAAGAGTTTCCAAATTGCACCAAATGTTTATTGTTAGTCTAGTACATTCAATACCATATTGACTAGAATACAGTAATTCAAAATATTTTTGGCGAATTGAAACTTTTTAAAAACCATTTCAAACACTCCAAAAAGCAAATGCCATGAAAAATTAACTTAAAATTAAAACAAACATATTCAAGCAATAGTTTAACTTTTGACTACAGAAAACCTTTACATGTATTTTAGTGGTTTTAGCAGTACTGAATTTCAACAAAATATATGGACTCACAAAAAGTGGAAAATATTAAAATAGACACAATGTTAAAAAACTGAGGCATCCAGATCTGCAAGACTGTTGTAGCAGAATCACCTGCCCAGCTGCTCCCTTTGCTCTCTTTTAGGGCAGTTTGAGTTTGCTGTGGTGCTGCCACTTCACTGATCACCTGCTACCACCACACAGCAATTCTTCAATGTCTTGAATTTAAAGTTTGTCCCTCTGGTAAATTCCCTATACAAATGTAAATACTCTAAAACTTGTGGCCCTCTGGCAAATCTGAGTGAAACAGGACCTTTGAAACATCCCTATCTTGCTATTTATTGTTTGCAGACAGGCAAGATCCAGAACAAAATCTGAAAAAGGCAACACATTTTGGTTTTGTTTTTAAATACTGACATGTAAAACTGAGTAAATTAGAAAAAGGATAAAGTCAATCTTAATATAAGACATTCATTACATAGTGGGACAGGATACAACTATTGGACAAACAGGATTACAATGACTCTTCTACACTGGTCATTTGAGCACGTCCTACAGTCATGACTTGCTACCACAGCTGGATTTCCTGTACAGACAGACAGTAACAAAGACCAGTTAGGCTCCGTGTCAAGTCCCAGGATGACAAGTGATACCCTACCAAGTTCTCCAAGCTCTGCTCCCTGTGCCTGTGAAGAACCCTGAGCTCCAGGTGCTCAGCAATGCTCTGCCTGCTGCTCCCACCTGGGTTTCCCAGCAGAACCACCCCACCAGAAGCTGGTGGGAGCAGTCAGTTTAAGCCCCTTTGGAAACCCAAGTCTCAATGCCACATGTGTGTACATGGGCTGGGGAAATGAGTGGCCCTGGCTTGGATGGGGGACATTCCCCACGCCAGCCCCCACCCTGGGCAGCATGGGTACAGCTGGGAACTCGGAGGAGAAAATCACCTCAGCTATTCCTTTTATACAAATAAAGCCAACTTAAGGTCTGGTTCAGTGGTAATGAGCAGAATGCTGCCTTGTTAGAACTCAGTAGATCACATTTAGGTTTTAGTTTGTAAAAGTGGTTATTACAATTACAGCTGCAACACAAACTTCGGAAGAGGTACAATGTTTGCTCCTCAGAACAGGGTGTGGAATGTAACCATTTCTTGCAAGAGTTTGCAACATGAATAACTGCATAGATGACAGTTGTGTGTCTTCAGTTCAATAAATGTACTGTTAAAGTTTACAAAAAACACAGAAAAGTTTCTATAAAAGTCACATTATACCAAGATAATGGGTGGTAAAAGTAGATTAGTTGTCTCTGATTCATGTTTAAGAAATGACTCGTGGAAAGGTGATAGAAACCAATTTCATGTCAAGAGCATTATGTTCTCACCATTGCACTGACTTCACCATTTGAATCACTAATTTAGAAAAGTTCACGTAGTTAAAAATTGTAAAATTAAACTAGCATACAAAATTTGTTTGTAAACATCAGGTAGCCAGTTCTGCTAATGTGGAATGGACTCTTGGTTACTGCAGTACAGTATCTTGGTTATTTACAGCACTTGCCATGTGATGGGAAATGGCAGGACACAAACATCAGTTCACAGTAATTGTGTTCACAGAACTACCAAAGTCAGTGCAGTTTTGCTGTGCAATTTTTCCAATTCCCCCAAATTCTTTAAGTCAAATAATACTGTTACAGAGGTCAAGTGCAGATTATTTTTTTGTATAATCTCATAAGTGACGAATGATGTCTGCAGGACTTCTGTAAAGGTACTTCCAAATGGCATAGTAATGGACAGCAGCTGCTGTGGCCACGAAGACGTGCCAGATGGCGTGGGCAAAGGGGATCACTCCATCACTCTTGAAGAACACCACGCCCAGGCAATAGATCAAACCTCCCCAGGCCACCTCCTGCAGTCCCTCGGTGTTGCTCTGCCAGGGAACAAGAACAGGTCAGGGGCAGGGTGTAAAGGGGACAAAGAGTATTTATGGACAAAATACACAGTGCTTTTCTCCCCCAAGCAAAGGGAGCTGGCTGTGACAGCTCAGAAAATGTTGGGTGGGACAGATGGACAAGTGAGAAATGCAGTGTATTTATATCACACTTTGTGAAATGCACAATAATGTGTTTATATACTATGTCCCCATAGCACTACAGAAGTTATACTGGGACAACTCAAGAACTAAAACAAGACTGATGATTTACTGCATCAGCAGAGCAGACAATCACGGAGACAAAGAAAACCACATTACTCTGTGGAAGTGTGAGTTAAATGCAGCTCCTCCCAGCAAGACTGTGATACAGCCAGTTAAGGCATTAACTTGAAAATCTGTCACGTTTATATTAGCAGCAGAGATGGTTAATCAACATTATTTAAAATGTGTAACTGTAGACAAGTTTGGAGTAGGATGCTTTTCAGATGCACCAAGAAACCCAGGCTCTCTTTATCTACACAATGCAGCCCAGACTGAACAAAACAAAGCAGCATTTCACTGAAATATGAACTGTAAATCCAAACTACAACTGGTTGCTCTGCAAAGAGCATTTACAAGTATAGTGTACTAAAATGAACATCACTGTGGAGGAAAGAGCTGCACTGGAATTTAAGCTGGTTATAAAAGGCAAGTTTTGTTTGTTTGCACTGTTAATAGTCACATTCCTTACCATGGATGTCACTACAAGAGCAGGAGAAAATCCCATCGCTAAATAGAAAAAGAGTTCAACGATCTTATACCTAAAAAGGAATGATTTGAGTCATTTAAGGAGGTGTACAAAAGGATGAACATTTCCTTCAATAGCAAAAATGAATATTTTAAATTATGTGTTGGTATGGGGTCATTATACAAAAAGCTTTTATGCAGATGGCTAACCAGTGTTTTATGACAAAATTAAAACTAGTGTTTTAACAAGTTTGGTCTTGTTCTCTGACGATAATTTTCAGTTTAAAGTTAAATTGCAAAGAATATTTCTTACTTTTCATGGTAGAGAAATACATAAAGGGTTCCACCAGCAGCCATCAGCCAGATAAACCATCTCATGTGAGATGCCAGAGGTCCCAGCTCACGGAGATTTAACCTGGAGGCATAAAGGTTCCATGAGACAAAAGTGATGAGTAAACAGACCACACTGACACAAGAGCAGTAGGGATTAATAAAAACAAATAAATACTCCGAGTTTAACTACATAATGATGGGGGAACAAACACTGGGACATTGTACCCACAGAGAGGCAGAAGGTGTTTGCTTTGATGGGTGGAAAGCATAAACTGAGGTATGTGGAATACAAATAAACTACTTTCTGATGTTTTCTTGCATCACTGTCTGTTCAGCAAGGCCCAGGAGATGACATTACACAGTCTGTCACAACACATAATGTGGTCAATGGAATCCAAGAAGCCATCTATAGATTTTGCAAAGCTGCAATGACAAACTGTTTACTTTGGAAAAGCTTTGGTTCTGCAGCTGTGGTCCCCATTTCTTACCATGGTGCGTAGGATGCTGCAATGAAGACATAGATCATCATTCTGTCACACATGTGAAAGCAATGCTCCATTGTCCTAGGGGGAGCAACTATGAACAGGTCACCATGACCCATTTTGGGAAGATTTTTGCATCATCTCACTTTCCTGACGTGCTTTGGAATTACTTTGGGGAAAATACCATCAGCTCCATCCCCCTTAGAACCACGTGGAGGAACAGACACATAAGAGCTAGGCACTTCTCCAGGCCTCTCCCCTTCTCCACCCCACCTTGCATCACTGTCACAACAATTCTGCCCAATCCAGACACTGTTACTATTTAGTAACTACTGGCTATATCCAATTTATGGCCCAGAATTATTTAGGGGTCTTACAAGGGATAAATAAAATAAAATAAAAATAAAAAAATCCCATGTCAGCTTTGCTGTTGCTGCCTTGGTCCCAAGGAGGTTTCCTGCTGGTTAGATGGGCATTGGCAAAAGCTGTGTTCCTCAAAGCACCTGAGCATGCCATAGTCCCAGAGAGGGTCATGTCTGAAATGGGATATTATCCATCAATCACCTATATTATGTTTTTCCCATTCTA
Organism: Hypocryptadius cinnamomeus; assembly: GCA_013400635.1. Taxonomy (NCBI): domain Eukaryota; kingdom Metazoa; phylum Chordata; class Aves; order Passeriformes; family Zosteropidae; genus Hypocryptadius; species Hypocryptadius cinnamomeus. The sequence continues at coordinate 116,972 of VYZP01028600.1, read as the reverse complement.
GTTCTGGATTAAGAGCCACTAGGGCCTACCAAAACACATTTTCTTTGTGACAAGGCAGCAGACATTAAAGTTCACTGGTACATGAGCTTGGCTCCCTATTTCTTCCAAAACAATCAAGGGTGTTTTTAACATGATTCAGTAGAAAGTACCACTCCAACCTCCTGTAAAATTGGTTTTCACTGAGAAACACAGTGGGGAAACATCAAGAGGAAGTGAAGTATTTTCTCCTGCTACCTTAGGTGACTCTTTTTCCAGGAAACGATGTGGAACACGGTGGAGACGATGAAGAGGGCGCAGAGCCCCACCCCGTACATCCATGCTGTGATCTTCTCCCAGCGGTCGTCAGAGAGCCGATGGAGGAGGGCACTGCCCACGATGGCAGGGACAATCAGGAACTGCCAAAACAAAAGGCCACTGTCAGGTCTCTGCCGTGGTGCCACCCACAGAGCAGCACCAGCAGGCAGAGAGCCCAGCCCCAGCCAGAGAGTTTTGTCATTTAGTTTTAAGTTGACACATCGATACCAGAAATTCATCGATGTGTCAGGCATAGGTTAGACCTGATTTTACTAAATTTCTCCCCCCATGGTACCAGGGAAGGTTACCAACTCCTCTAGCCATGACAGCAAATTCTTTTGTCTAATTTTGTAAGTATAAGCAGTGGCTTTATTTTCACATTCTGCCTCATGTTTTAAAACCACGTTGATCTTACTCTAAGCTTGAATTTAAGCCACTTCTTGTGCATAGACACAGAGCACAAGACAGACCAAAATAAACTCGAATCCCAAATGAAAAAAACAAAGCATTTAGCAAAATACAGTTGCAAGAATTAAGCAACAGTTTTGCAGAACTTGGGTTTAAGCTACCATAAATAAATTAGCTGCAAAGTTCTCTTATGAATAGATTTTTAATGCACCAAGATGTTCTTCTAATGCAGCATACCCAACTTTGTTTTCCTTCCCACCTTCTTCTCAAGCATTTCTAATTCACTTCTTCCAAAACAGGCCCTGTTCAAGCATCATGACAAAATTACCATACTTGCATGAAGCATCCAAGAAGTGACTGCAGGCTTTAAATGCATACATTTAAAACTACATTCCCTTCCAGAATAAAATACATTATGTACCTCTATCTCCTTCAGGAAAAGGCAAAAGAAAAGTGAGGGGAAGGAGAAAATAACCCTAAAAACCCTAAGAAACACCCTGTGTCCAACAAGTATTTAAAAAAGAGAGCTCACTGACTCAGGTATTTCTATCCATCTCCATCCACTATCAAGTCAGCCTTCTAAGTTACAAACACTGCACAAATTCCCTTCCAGGCCCTACAGCATGTCTAAGATGCTAATTTGTTCCCTTGAATTGCAAATAAGCTTCTTAGGGTTAAATTCTTGGTAATTTAACCCAAGTCTCATATATTAAACAATAAAGCCAGGAACAAGCAATGTTTAAACAAATCTGGCCACTTTGCATTACAGGTTTGATAGCTCAGACTGCAAAATTCTAGTCTAGCCTGACCTATCTGTCCTTTACCTAATTACAAACCAGAGGAAATTGAGGTTCTGCTCAGTGCAGAGGATGCAGAGCATGAGAAGAACAAAAAACAAGTGGCTTTTCCTTCTGACTTTGAAGTATATCAGCTGTAGCTTCATTACTATTCAATTTCCTTATGTTTTGCAAAATTTAGTATATCTGTGCCAAAAGCTGTAGAGCCATGGAAATGAAAAGTATGGCATTGATACATTCACAGCATTAGGACCAGAGGTGAAAACACTTCCTGAGCTTTGTAATGGAACTATGGAAGTTGACTTGGTGCACTTTAAGGTCAGAAATAGTCTGCCAGCCTGGCTTCTCATTTATCACCAACCCTAAGTTTCCTGCACACATCCTGGATAGCTCCCAAATTCAGGGAAGGTTGAAATGTGTCACTCCTCAGGAGATCAGTCACTCCTGTTTTCCACACATGACACACAGTGTGAATGAAGTGTGGCTGAAGCCCCTGGCACAGCCAGGAACTGATGAGATGTGACAGCTGTTTCATTTAGTTTTTGCAGGGGACAGGAGGATACTTAGCCCCAGAAATGGTGGTGTAGCCATGGCTCTCAGCTGTACAGTCCCACTGTATCCTCAGTTTCCTTCCCAATTCTTAGTGCAAATTTCAGTTTTGACTAAACTTGACAGAGAACTAAAAGGTTTCAGAGAGATTAAGTACCTATAAATATCAGGTAAACCAGCAAATTCCTACTAATTCCCTATAACAGCCTAGGCATGAGCTGCTCAGGGACTCTGACAGAGACCACAGAAAAAGAGCCCTCTTTGGGCTTTGGATTTAGATATTATACAGAATAACCTGCCTTTCTTACACAGAGACCCCAGCTTTTTACTAATCTCTTCAAATAAATATTTCACAAGCTAAATTGTGACATGGGATGCTCAAATGGGCCAAAACAAAGTTGTGTCAATCACTTTTTCCAGTAATTATTTTCTATAAAGTGATACAGTTAAAACAAAGAAGCAATTATCTTATAACCTCTTTCTTTGCACCTTCAGAATCAAGAGTACAGCACATAAATGAAGACTTGAAACCCTTTTTTGCCTTGTTCTGCTTTAAAGAACAATTCTACTTCTACAGGGAAGAGCACTGTATTCCATGAAAAGGACTGATTGTTTTTTCTAAGTGTTCTTTTTGGAACCATTTTCCTCTCTGTGCTTGGTAGGCACCATGGGAACAGTCAGACGAAACAAGAGATGTTTTATTACTTTTTTTTTGGGGCCAAAAATAGCTAGATTAAATACAAAATCCAGAAATGATACCCTGCTGTTCCAGTCAACTCGATTAAAGTTCTTCAGATGGCAATGCCATAACAGGTAACATATGGTACAATGGGCTTTACCCATCTTACAAAAGAAATACAAAACTTCAGCTCATAAAAAGGGCAAATTTTCCCATGTTCATTTGAAAAAAATCACATGCATGAGAATTGCGTTTTAATCTCCAGTTTTCAGAATGGAAAAGCCATTAATCAGTCCTTTAAAAGGAGAGGAGTTTACCAAAAAAGCAGTCAGAGAATCAGAACTAACAGAATGAGTGGGATTGTGCTGTGTCATTTTACAGCATGACAAAGCATTTCTTAGTTGCCAATATTCCTTGAAAAAAACCTCCAGCTACAAGTCACAAAATCTTTGCTTATTTCATCATGGAGTGCAAGTCTTCCAAGTGAGTATCATCAAACCCAGTAACTTAATGTACTGCGAGCAAATCCAGAACTTTGATGTGCAAATTTACTAATTTTAGCACCGTGATTAATTCTGGCTGCATCAGAAGTGGGGCTGGAAGGAAGAGCTGCAGAACAAGAGAGAAGGCAACAGTTTCCTAAGCTTTCTAGAGAAATGCCAGAACAAAATGAGAGAACGAAGTTAAAAGCTCTTTGCAATAAGGAAGAAGATAAAGGATTAAAATATGTTGATTTACATCTACAGATGGTAATTTTTCAGAATAGTTTTCAGCACAACCTCTGTGTGGTGTATTTTGGGAAACCAACTACCACAAACCCTGCTGTCACAACAAGTAAAAACCCTTAAGGCACAAGGAAAGAGGCTGACACAATAAGCTGTGAAGCTGATCAGGGTCACTTCAGTGAAATTACACTCTCTGGTTACCAACTTACAGCAAAATACCCAGTACCTTCCACCTGTCTGGGGTTGCTTAGGATACTGCTCCACTGGTCAGCATTTCACCTGTATTCTTTCCATATTTCTCCAGACAATCTCTGCCACAGAGAGCTTTAAAAACCTGTTGGAAGTTTTCCTTTTGTATATAACATTCCTGGAAAATGAAGTTATTTTCCTTGCACATCATGCAGGCAGCAACAATGCCCTTTGATGCACAAGCCAGTGCAGCAGAGCATGGTGTTACTACTGCAATCTCACAAGCCTCTCACTGGGAGGGAAACACTGAGGGCACAAAAATGGCCCATGCACTTCCTTTTTGGAAAGGAAGGCAACAGAAACAGCAATAAAGCTGCCAGCCCTGCTCCCAAAAAACGTGACACTTAGAGGGAACCATGAAGGCTGTGCCCATCTCCAGCTGCGTGCTCCACGAGTGCACTCCTGTTACCATCTCTCCCAACTTTTCAACTTTCCCCTGATTTTAGGAGACCAGTAACACAGAGTGGGAGGCCCACAAGCAACTTGGGCTGTGCAACACACAGAGAGCAGAGAAACTGCTTATACCAGTCAGTGGGAATGGAGACATTTTCATCAGAAGAGTCCTTCTGAAATTTTGATTACCCCTTCTTCCATGCTCAAATGGCCTTCTAAATGCTCCAAGTCTCACTTTTAAAATATTTATACTACTTCTGTTTTTCCATGCATTTCACTAACCCAACCTGGAATACAGATTATAATTAATTTTAAGAATAGTCACTCCTTTTAAGGCACTTAGAAGAAACATTTAAAGTAGTATAAAGCAAGGCACGTCTAAATCCTGAGGTTTTAATACAACAAGGTCTACCTTTTGTCTGATAAACCTCACATACACCAGAAAGCTCCATTATGAAAGAGTCATCTCTCCCCTCCAATTGTAACAACCCCCGCTTTCCTGCTTTCCTTGTGCACTGTTTCCTTCCTGTTCCTTCGAACACAGAGAACAGTTTTTTCTGTCTTTCTTTTCTGTTTTCCATTACTTTGCTGCCATTCCTCTCCCAGTGTCTGAAGGCAAGTCAATGCTACATTTAAAGCTAAAAAAAAAAAAGCAAGACATTTAAAATAGCCTTACAAGTAAGAAATTTGAAGATACCTTACTATGCAACACAAACCTACTTTTTAATTATTGTACCAAAAGGTTGTACCTGGGATTCTACACCCTCCTTTATCCTTATTTTTTTGTTGCTTGTTTTTTTATTAAGCAGCTGCCATAAACTGATTCCTGTGTATTTTTAAGTTCAAAACCAGATGGGATACCTACTGAGAAGTACAGCCACATTCATAAAGTAGAAGTTGACTGCTTCCTGAGTTATGAATAAAAACTTAGAATAAAAATATATTGGAGAATCTTTGTTGAATTCTGTTCTATAGAATCATCAGTCTAATTGAAAATTCACACTGTAATCCAGCAGTAAAGACTCAGCCACTTGACCATCTAACATTTAGTAAGTCTGCAACACAAAGGAGATGAAAACATCCCCGCCAGCTTCTTCTGTGCTTTCCCAGCTTAGACTCCCATTTCAAGACTTTAAATATTGATGAAAAGTTATTGCATATTTCTTTTAACAGTTCAATGTAGGTTTTAGCAGGTAGTTTGACTGCTCAGAAAGTGATCAGACAGCTCCACCACAAACTGCAGCCTACCAGAAAACACTGATCTACCTTGGTTGTCATGTCCTGCTAACAGGCAGAGTAAAACATGCCTGTTTTTCAACTAGGTGAAAGCTGAAATTGCTAAGGAGCACAGCAACATCTGCCAGATATTTTGAAATCTAACTTTTTGGCCAGAGCAAACAAGATTTGCACAAGGATTATGAGATAAACTACATATTTGTGCTAACTAACAGAATGTTGCTGCATTCCCTAGGCAAATAAGCATATATTTACAGAATGCTGTACATGAGACCTTTGGCTTAAGAACACAGAAGCTTCAGTCAACTTTATGTCTACATGCAAAACCAAGGTGATTCTGTTTTTACCAGCACCACGGAGCTGTATGTTGGTTATTTACGAAATACACACAAGGGATCCTTAAGAACAGAGCTCCTTCAAGAACTGAAGAGTCCTGGGCACTACTTTGAGCTTTCATATCTGCAGCTCACTCAGACACACTGGAGATAAGAAACTGAGGACAAAGTCAAACATACTTCAGATGTTTGGAGTTGAGGGATTGAGGAGATGCACAAGCTGCTTTTATAAAAGGGCAAAAGCTATCTTAAAAAGCAAGAAAACACATTTTTAAGTCCTTTTCAAAGTGCCAGACAGCAAATTAAACTTCCTAATTACTAAAAGAAAAAAAAAAATCAAAGGGGACTGCTTCTGTTCTTTTTTATGTGAATACCATATACTCAAATCTAGAATAAGTCCTTACGTTATGAAAATAAGGAAAGACTTGAAATTTCAGCAGGGCTATCAGCATTATCAGGGCCTCTTGCAAAACAGCAGATTTCTTGAAGAGTCAGTAGGTATCAGACTTAAAACATTCCAGCTCTTGTTGCCCATACCCACAGACAGTCTGATGAGGCCTTCCCATTTTTCACATGGATAAATCTTTTTTATACTTCCAGTTTACAATTTGCACAATATTATGTCAGGGCAGACCTGGGAAAGCCACCTTGCAGGCTAACTAGCAGAGGCCTATACCCCCTTTACTGCAGGCATCCTTTGACTGGAACAGAGGGAAAATATCAAGTTAAAGACCTGTAACATTGGTGAAAAGGAATCTTATGAAGTGTCTGGAGCTCCAAGAGATTTGGAACATTATCAAACATCTAATTGTTTGGCTGTTACAGTTAATGCTTATATGCACAAAAACAGAGAGAGGCTGTAGATATGAACACAGTGAGGCAAAGGTAAGCCTTCAGCAATCCAAACACACAAAAATTTATTGAAACATCTGGTTAAAGAAAAAATAGGAAAAGAAGCCAGAAGTGTACTTACTGCATGTGTGTAACAGTTAGCAGCATGTTCATAGCAAGTGGGTTTGTAGCGGCTGTTGGCTGGAGCTGGGTGGTTCATGAACCTGTTGAATAATTAAGAAATACTTTCAGGAAAGTTACTAAAACATCTCTCTGAGTGTCATGAAGGAATATTTCCAACCTGGTAGTGTTAAGAATTATAAGTACAGACATGTTCAAAGTAACTGTGATTTAAATTGCAAGTTCTCCCAAGTCAAGTCTCTTACCAGACACACATGTTAAATAAATTCCTGTGACTGCCTGGTGCAAGGGATGGTTATCTTTAATCAGGAGTTCACATACAGCAGTCAGATTCTCTCTTTTCTGACAGTTTGGTCAGAGGAAGAATGAAGCACTTCCTATTTAAATTACATGGCAAGAACTCAAAATATTCTTGAAATATGGAGCTCATCATAGCTGTCAGGGGTTACTCTTCTTTTAAGAAGTTCTTGAAACTGCAGCAATATTCCAATTTGGAGCACTTGAACACTGATTTTTTGACTCCTATAGCAAGCAGTATTTGTGTCTGGAGCATGAAGTGGCTCATTTTTCCAATCCCATGTCTGTAACCAAGATCCAAACATCTCCTACATGGGGATGATGAAAGGAGACTCCAATGGTCAGTTCCAAAGAGGAAACATTTCAAGAGGTTTGCCATAGACATTCCACCTTCTTCTCTAAGAATTTTCAAACATTCTAACAAACAAACAAGCACATCAAATGCAGTCCATGCAAGCTGAACAGAATATGATGAAACCTGAAAAAGTTTCAGAAGAACTTGCCAATGCAAGTGTTTCATTTAAGTGTATTAAAAAACCCAAACACTTGAGCTGTTTCCTGTGAAACTCAACAATTTAAATCTGTGTAGGAACACCTGTAAAAGACAGCACACACCTATATGCAACAGTCAAATGAAAGCTGTGAACTTCTCCAGCTCCAGTCAGCACTGCTGACTGTCCTACAAAAGTGATTATCTTTCACCAATAATTCCAGTTTACTCCAGGTAATTCTAAAACTATGCACTGACAATTAGATATCCAAGCAGTCAGGACAGCTTCACAAGAAATACAGAACATGTTTGTATGCTCAGAACCAAGAGCAGCTTTGTTACCTAGATTTATACAAAAAAGCTTGTTAGACAAACTTTGGTCCTTCCCCATGTCCCCCCTGGTTTAAATAAAAATGAGTCCTATTTTTATAACATCTATGAAATATTGGCCAACCTCAAATGAGGGGAAAACAAACAAACAACTAAAAAAATCCAATGCAAATCTTACAGTTGGCACAAGCAGTTCCAGATTTCTGGGATATTTCACTTAGTTTTCTTGACTAATTTATTAAGTGACTTGTGAACCATTTTTTTCTAAACTGATACATGAAAATATAGCAGCATTGGGAAAATAACAGTGTCATGATCCCTCCCCAAATGGTGGCAATTTCAAGAAACAGTTTCATTGGTATTAATACAAAGGCTAAGAAAAATGTGGATTTAATTCACAGACACAGAACATAAATGGTTGTTAGCACATTAATAACACTGCAGGAGTTAATATATGGTTAAAAATGACAATTCTTCTGTCAGTGACAAATAGCACCTTGCTCTTCTCTCCAAGAAGACAACGACACTGTCATCACAAAGGCTCGCAGAATGTTTGGAAAATTACTTTATTCCCAGTGCTTGTATGTCTTCAACAGCTGCTGAACATCATCTCTGCATCCTCTAAAGATGGAACATTCAGTTTGCTCAGTTCTGCTTCCAAGTCAGGAAAACGTTTAAAAATAAAAGCATCTGTTGGCTCAGTGAGTGGCCAGGCTTGGACTGCCCTTGTCCAACTCCATAAATTCAAAGTCATGGGAAACTTTTCACTTATCACATCTAGAATATTATTACATTTCTCTGTGGTGGTACCTTGGAAGTCTCAAAAGAAATAAAAAATAAAAAAGAAGTCAAACTCAAACCTGAAGAACCAACAGGAATAATCTTATATTCTGTAGTAGCTTGATAATTCCTGTTGTTCCAAATTTCTATGTAAGACACTATTATAATACAAAAATCTATAAATAATTGATGCCTCCTAATGGGATCTTCTATTATCCAACATTAGCCTACTTTTAACTTTTTTTTTCTTTTTTTTCAGCAGGAAATACACTGCATCTTTCTAAAGCCATCACATTAGATCTAGGGGTAATGTTAGATTTTAGAATTATGAGCAAATACTTCAGAAATTAGGACCTCTTATTGTCACTAATTTAAAAACATTCATTAGCTGTAGAACAGAACACAAAGACAGTAACAAATCTATCCTTGCTCTGTTACCTACACACAAATCTTGGTTTTTTTCCTGTTTTGTTTGTGGCAGCACAGGAATGATGCAAATATTCTGCACCAGAGCTCCAGCAGAACTCCAGTATTAGAAACACCTCACCCATCCCCTTCACCTCAGTGTTTACACAATTACACCAACACCACCAGCGTGTTTTAGCAGGAGGGGAAGTGTTCAGTTTTACCTTTGCCTTGCAGAAATGGGTCTCACCAACGCCCCAGCACCAATTCTGCTGCACATTTGATGGACCTGCACCTCTCCCTTCTGAGAGGGATTGCCTCCAACAGGCTGCAGACTCTGATGCCAAATGCTGGAAAGCATTTTCTCAGGTCACTATTCACAGGCAACAGTCTTAATAAAGCAAGCTCAGTTACTCCTCTCTGCCTTTTGATAATTAACTATTTATAAACACTATCAGGAACAACTTCAGAGGGAGGATCATTTACGAGGTGGTTGGAAGGGCAGTAATGGCAGCCAGTGTTTCTCACGAGTTCGTTTCATTTCCAGCATGACAGTTTATGCTTAATGTCTTAAGAAAGACATGTGAATTTTGAAAATAGCTGCTCTGTGATATTACCGATGTGCTCATCAAAACCAGGAAAATTATTTTGACACACACTGTTAAAGTCAGTCACATACGCCTGCAGTTATAGACACATATGATATTGCAACACAAAGGAAGAAGAATGTGGTTGCTTATTCATATTCTAGAGGCAAAACAGCTTCGCTCTTTCTTAAAGATAAATAAATAAGCAAACAAACCCCATGCCACCACCAACAATGGATGCTTGTTTCCTGCCTTGTGAATACAGCAACACAGGGACATTGTTCTTCCTCCTATCTACAGGTCACATTTGCCTCTTCTGGAAAAGATAATTGTGGGAATTATAATCTCACCTTCCTAAAAGTGGAAGCTCAGTAAAGAGCATTCATATGCTGTTTACTCCTAAACAAAGGCTCTCTATAACACAGCCATTAAGGTTATTATCAGACTGTCCTGCATTTGATAAAGTCCCACTGAACTGGACTACAGTTTACAGGAAATGTCTTTAATTGAAGCCTTTTTGATCCTCTAGCAAATCTCTGATGTATTCTTTAATAGCAGATCTGGTGAAACCAGAATCATTTAATCAGAGCACATGCAGCACATCTCACAAGGATGCACAAGTACTTTTCCATTTAAGATACTGACAATCCAAGATATCGAAGATAAAATGTTAATGCTTTCAATAGCAGAATAAGAAATTTGTGAAATTAAGAGACTGAGACCGGCTTGCAGCCAGCCAGGAGAGCAGAATGCTTTCGCACTGATCTGAGCTTTGAGTTCCTTTTCACAATTTAAATTCTCAACGCTCAGAATCTGCTCAAGGCCAAGGAAGTTGAAGACTCAGAATTTCACAGCAAACAAACAACTTTTGATGAACATACTCCCAATATAAGCAGAAAAAAGGTACTGAGAGAGAAATATGGCAATTTAAAACAAGAGGGGAGAAACTCATACCCCTCCCTTCACACTACTTGATCTTTGATCTTGAAATACTTTAAATATTTTAAATTCTAAACACACAGACTGATCCATCCTTTGTGACAGACCCTAATCTCAAGCTCCTATTCATTTCTAAGGAACAGATGCTGTATGTTTCCCAGAGAGTCCAGAATTAAGAGAAGACAGTATTTGGGAGACAAAGCAGCAGGAAAGTACGGGGGTTCTTAACGCTTTGTCTTTGCAAGCAAAGCCAGCTTAGAAAAATAAATTACAAAACCCTAAATCCATTGCACATATCTGTACAGCATTCGTCTGGCATCACAACAAGCTTAGACCCCAGACTGCAGAAGGGAAATCAAATCTTGCCTTATTGATGGTTCCCATCTGCTGAATGAATTACTGTTTTAAGCATGAAGCAAAATGTCAGTAAAAACAGCAAGCACTGATAATGGCCTCAAAGATCTGGATTTTTTTAGTCTTTTCAGGAAGTATATTTCCTTTATTCAGCTCAAAAGACCTCATACTTCCTTTTACCAGCTTGAAAGCACATTCCCTCTTTTTCTGCCTTTCTTTCTTTGTGCTTTCCAGCATCAGGAGAAGCCATTGAGACCTAATAAACCACAAATAACAGCATATGAGAAACTGCAACAACATGGGCGTAACTCCACAAAACCGGCAGTAGCATACATCAAATGGGGTTAAAAATCGTTTCATTACCTAAAAATATGCTTCAGTATCTAGGATGTTATCTAAGCTCTTTATTTTCAAGAGGAAAGCAAAAAAAAAAAAATACAAGCAGGTCAAAACAGATCTGGTGACCATTCAGATTAGATGTTGAAGAGAAAGGAAAGAATTTATTAAAAGCTTGCTTGGACCAAATTTGGCTTTGACCAAATTCATTCAGTTAGAAGCAGATCCATCTTCCTCCACAGTAAGCACCTTCCTTCCTGGATTTGACAGTATCTAGCTGTCGTTTGTAACTGTTCACATGATCTTTACTATCACTCAACATCTGAGGCACAGAAATAATTCAGATCAGTGCAGAAGCAGTTCCCTTATTTGGAAATATCAGTGAAATCTCACGCCGTGTGAAGGTTCATGTACTTACAGCACGATACTAAAGATAAAAGGAAACCTGCAATACTCTGAGAATCTACAAACAACTCTGCCATCATACATAGATTGTGTCATGGAAAAAAGCATCTGTGCAGCCCACTGACCTCCCTAAAGCCTCCCCAGCCTTCTGGCAAGTATGAAAGGCAGCAATTCAAGCGAAGAGTGGGCAGCAATCACAAGTCAACCCAGGTGCTGCAGCAGCACATCTAAGCTCAGGGGCAAAGGACAAGCCAGCCGAGGTGTGAGCTAGCACAGAAACCACGTCCGACCACATTAATATTTTTCTCTTTCAGTTTTATTTCCCTTTTAATACTTAGATTTCAGTTTCTTGAACAAGTTGGTGAAAGGGGAGCATGGCAGCCCTATGGCAAGTAGCTGGTCAGGGAAGCCACTGTGAAACTGGCCTCGCCCAGGAGATAGGCTGTCCATCAACAGTTACTGGCCAGGCATCTGGACAACGAAGAAGCAAAGCCCACAGATGTTCATCCAAGAACCACGATTGCAGTTACCCAATCAACCCCCCCGTGAACATGAGCAGCATCTAAAGCTGAATGAGGGTAGATTTTTAACCTGAAAAAGCATAGATTTAGATTGGATACTAGGAAGTAATTCTTCCCTGTGAGGGTGCTTGAGACCCTGTCACAGAGAAGCTACGGCTGTCCCATCCCTGGAAGCATCCAAGGCCAAGTTGGACAGGGCTTGGAGGAACCTGGTCTAGTGCAAGGTATCCCTGCCCATGGCAGGGGAGTGGAACGAGATGAGCTTTAAGGCGCTTCCAACCCGGAGCATTCTGTGATTCCATGGTACTCAATGCGCCCTCGGAGGCAGCAGAACAAGGATCTCCGTGGCCTCACGGAGCCACACGGAGCCGGCGAGTGCTGACCCAGCCCGGCCCAGGAGCCACAGGTCGGGCCCCGCGGGAGCGCCGCGATGCGCGGCTGTGACACAGGGCCGGATGCACGAACCTTCACCCATTTAACGGCGGCGATGAACAAACAAGCAGACAAACAAAAGACCCTCCTCACCCCCGCCCGCCCACTCGCGCGCCCGCGGGACCTCGCTGCCCTCCCCGCCCGGCAGCGGCGAGAAAACCTCGGCTCCCCCACCCACCCCTCACCCCGCCCGGGGGTCCCATCCCGTGGGGAGCGGCTCGGGCAGGAAGGAGGATCCCATCCCCGCCGGGGNGGGGCCGGGGCACTGGGGAACGGGGCCGGGGAGCGCCGGGGTGGGAGCTGGGGAGGAGTGCCTGGGTGGGAGCGGGAGCCGCGGCCCGGCTCCCGAGGGTGGCCCGACTCCCGAGGGTGGCGGGGTTCCGGCAGGCCGTGGGTGGCAGCGGCCGCGGCGGTGCCGGGGCTGGCGGTGCCCAGGGCCCGGCTGCAGCTCGTCCCGCGGCCCCGCAGGGGATGGAGCAGCACCGGGGGGCTGTAGGGGATAGCGGTTTAATCGCCATTGTCTCAGCTCGTTCATCAGGGAGGAGGGCTTGGCGGTGGCAACACGCTTCTCTTCCCAGTCTGGGAGCTGTAGGAGCCTTTCTGCGAGCGATTCGGCACAGACTGACCCGGGTGACTTCACCCACCCGCCCATGGGATCCATCCCGGCGTGGCACGGGAGAGCACAGCAAAACCCCGTCGCTTTGCTGCCACATAAACCTGAACATAGGATCATTTACTCTGCTCCAAATCGAGATTACAGTGGCCACACTGCTTGGCGGAGATAAACTGGCTGGCGGGTTCCCCTGTCTCTATGCTCCAATCTTACCTACTCAAACCTAACTTTGCCAAGCAAGGGTTATTTCAGTAAGTGAAGGGACCGTGTCAAGCATGTTTCTGTAAGGTGAACGTGGTGTTGCCTTGTACAGTACAAATCAGGTCATGAATTAGGAGAATATTAGTATTATTATTATTATTAGAATTCTATTTATGCTATTCTTCTAATCTAATATCTTGTTTACAGTGGGATTTTGAACAGTTCCAGCCCTCAACAAAAGTGATTAGTAGAGGCACACCAAGGCAAACCACGGGTTTAGACAAATAAACCATACTTAGTGTCAACATCTTTCATGGTAGGACTGATGCAGACAGGATCTGCTGGCAGCTGTGCCATGGTTTGTAAGTCATCTCCTAAGCTAAACATGTCACCTCTGCCAGGTAACCACCTCCAGCACAGTGAAGTGTGAGCATCATGGCTTGGCTGCATGTCAGGCTCAATCTGACTGTTCATGGCTCTTGGTCCCCTTTCCCAACTGTTACCTGGTGCCAGCAGTGAGCAAAGGATGAGGTGGTAGCAGTTTTGTAAACTGCCGTGGCAAGACTTGCCCCTTAGTTTCTGTAGTTCCAGTAAAGAATAAGCTCTTCTGATACAAATTGCAGATTTTGTTCTCCAACAGGGGCTTGGTTGCTGCTAGGACAGGTGAGGCTGGGCCAGAAGACTTCTGCAGACAGCTGCTCAGTTTTTCTGAAAAAGGAGGGCAGAGCTTGATGCTGGGAAGGATAACTGAAATGCAGAGCCAAGCTAGTTCCCTGAGAAATACTGCCATTAATCTCAGTGAGGTATCACTGTTAATATGTTGGTATAATCTGTCATCCGATTTAGCAGTGTCACTGGTAATAAAGTTTCATATTGCCTATGTTATCTGTTAATCCAAAAGGAGCAAAGTTTGAGGACGCTGCTGAAGAGCCCAGACCTGCACACAGCTGCATTTCAACAGCTGAACTGCCAGCAGTATCCCAATATCCTGGCTTTATATTGAGGTAGGGCTTGTGGTGATGCAGCTGCCTTCCTGCTCAGTACCACACACCCATCCTTGCATTCCTCTGCAGCTCCCCAGTAATTTGCACTTTCAGGTTGTAGAAATGTTCTGGAACATGTGATTTGTACACCATGACTGGAAGGCTGGCTGCTTTGTGGTTCTGGCAAAAAACTGGGCTGACTCCTGTAAAATGAGTGCATTGACACCTTCAAAGGTGCACACAGAGGTGTTGCATCTTGTCTTCATCTCCTCTTATTCCCTCTGTTCCTCTTTGACTCTTTCTTTTGCCTTCTCCCAAGCCACTGTCATTTTAATTTCCTTCCCTGCTGCCTTGGACATTTGATCTAGACTCTACTCACAATGTGTCAGAGTTTTTCTCCTCACAGTTTTCAAAGCCTGTTTTTCCACCTTTGTTCTGTGGACACAGATCTCAAACCAGTGTAACTTCCTGTTGCTGGAGCATCAAAGATATACAAATTCAAGATACAGTAAAAAAACCCCAAAAAAACAACAAACAACTGTTCAGACTTGTTTACTTTGAATGAAAATAAGAACATTCATATCATGAAGCTTGACTGAGTGGAACCAGGTTAAGAATGCCCCAACCATCATGACAGCGGTGATGGAACTGCAAAATTTTTTTTTAGTGGAAGTCAGTGTCTATTAAGGAGAGCACTAAATTACTCAGCACAGGTATTGTTAGAGCAGTCCTCACCAATAACATATTTTTAGTACCAGTGGCTCTTGTTGAACTCATCTCTGTAATTGTTTTTGATGATAGAATGAATCAGAGTGCCCTAAAAACATGGCAATAAAAGAAACCCTTTATTATGGACCAAGGAACCATTAAGTCTAAATCCTAAAAATTGGCATTCAGCATACAAGATTAAGGAAGCAAAAACCTTGTTAGTTTGATTACTCTTATTTATAAAGTAAGATAAAACAGAACCTTCAAATACCTTAAGTAGCTTTGATTTAAAACGTTCTTAAGACTAGAAATATGTCATTGTGCACTCAGCCAGAAATGCATTTTAATAAATGAGTCAGGGTTAGAAGAAGGATGAAAGAACTTTTCTTACTGAATGCATCCCTGTTGTGGGGTCCAGTCATGTAGTGTGCTTGGAAGGAGCAACATACTGAGCATGGACAGCCAAGGGCTGATTAATAAGACATTTAACCTATTATTTTTTCATGGGACAAAGAGACATTAGCTCTGTAAGGTATTTGTAAAATGGGTTTCCAAAATGAACCAGGCAATCCCAGTCTGATACCCAGTAGACACCCATTTGGTACCTCATAGGTGTTTGCATAGCAAATCTGTTACTAATTACAATTCTTGACACTCAGGAGTACGTGAGCTGTGTGGTTTGCCCTTATTATTTTTAGGTCAATTTGTACCCATGTACAATCTCCTGCCTGCCCTTCACAAGCACTCTCTGCTTCTAGAGGTGGAGGAGTTTATACTCCTGGACTATTGATGCACTGTCACATAAAGACATACTGAATTCTGAGACATTGAATATCTGTATAGGATTATGCAAAGAGGGACACAGAAGTAGGGTCTGTAGTTTTCTCTGCATTGCTAAATTGTCCTGGGTTGTACAAATCCATCAAATGAATAGGCAGGCTCTGAAAGCTTCCTTTTCCCCACCCAAGATGAAAAATGTAATTGCCACTGGGATGCCAGAGGTGAATGAGATTCTGTCAGGAGGTTATATTGATAAAAGTAAACATCCTGCACAAAAGCTGAGTTTCTTTTGGCCGCTTTGCACAGATGAGTTCTTATTACAAGCCTGCACAATAACCAGTCCCCTGATTTGTTAAACAGATAATAGAGAAGCAGTTCCTCAGTTGCCAAAATGGATGTATTAGAGACAAGACACGGCTAATGCTCCCAGCTACTCACTTTTTGGAGCTGGCAGTGGTGATGGGCTGGCTTCAGAGGCAGGAGAGCAGGACACCATGGCTCAGGGAGCCAATTAAATGCAGTTGGGAGGGAGCAGAGCAGCACAGCCTTGGTGAGGCACAGGAAATGGGTTTGGCAGGTGAAACTCCACTCCCAGTCTACACTGGAAAGTAAATCAAGCATTTGGGGTAAATAAGGGGGAGAAAAGTACCCTTCTGCTTTCTTTTGACTTCATAACAAACAGAATATGAGGATTTAGCCTTCCTGTCTTAGAGGTGTGCATGATAATGGAGGAAGGTGGTGGTTTCATTAAGGTTTGATTTAGAAGCTTTAGTGGTAAAGCTCTTTCCTTTTCTTGGATTTTGAGAACACAGGGTTTGGGCTTCGTTAGCATGTTCAAGGACATGTGGCAGCAGAAATACCCTGTGAAAAGTTTATGCGTTGTGTCCTACAGACAGCATGGATATAGCTTTTTTTTTCCTTGCTGCAAACTGACCCAGATTTCTGCTTTATTTGACAGTCTTTTTGAGCATAGTGTGAAGGAGAGGCATCGCTTCTGGAAATGCATGTCAATGGTCTTGTGAAATGAGCGTCTCTCCCTCCCTCAGCCTTCCCCCAATCTAATTAATAAGGTCATCCCATGGAAGGCAGGCTTATAAATAGCTTTCCAAGCACTAATGGAATTAGTTCTGGCCTGGACAACTTCTCCAGGGTGACACAGGTATCGAAGAAGGGCTTGCTCCTTGGCATAGACAGCCACTTACAGCAGGAAATGTTGAAATGTAAACATTTACCTGATGTCCCAGCTCTTGCTGCCAGCACTAAACCTGAAATGGGATTACAGCATCATAGAAAGACTTGCAAGTGAAACAAAGCATTTTAGAGGGATGGGCCTTGTATTAGATTACATTAGTCTGGATAATGAAATGTCAAATTCTGCTGAAGGTTTCTCTTCTGTCACTATTTCTGAGGAAAGTGTATTTTTCATGTCCCACAAACCCACAAGATTTTGTGAGGATAATAAACAGTTACCATGGGGAATAAAATCGAAGTACTTCCAGTTGATACGAATCTTTAAAGTGACAGCATTTAATGGGAAAGGAATAGCACAGCTATAAACTCTCAGAGTGATGATTGAAAATTGACTATTTAAATCATCAGTGAATGGAGCCATTGAACCCCTTCAAAAGCAATGGCTGAATTATTAACATTTAAAGTCTGGCATGAGACTGGAATTTTATCATGAAAATAAAACCTAAATGCATCACAGAAAATGTAAGCTCTGATTGTTTAAAAAACTTGAACCAAAATGTAAAGAGAATGTATCTGACTCAGGAACTTCAAATCAATAAGCATGAAGCTCCTGAAAACATGACACAGACATGAAATTTTAATATGATTATCTATGTGACTAATGAAGTGTAATTACAGTAAAATAATGGAGAAACATTATTTCACAGTCTGTTCTATTTGTTCTATCTTCACAGTCTGTTCTTCTATTTGGCCTGTGTATTGCAATAGTCCTACCATGTATTGCATTTCCAGTAAACAAAAGGACATTTCAAAGATTTCAAAATGTTTATTGGGAAAACCAGTGAAGGTCAAATTTTATATTAATTCATCTTCTCAATCAAATTCTTTGCTGTTGCATGTTCTGAATATAACCTTCTCCTTAAATGAAGAAGCTGACACGAGGGCAGGAGGTGCTTCTTCACGTAACTGAGAAAAGATCACTTCTTTAGAGAAGCAGAGAAAAGCAGCACTTTTCAGTCTCTGAAATGGCCTTGGACCAGCTGCACAAATTCTGAGTCATCAGATGAATCAAGTCTGTTAATCACTGCAGAGAACTTTTACTTCAAAAAATGCAGAAGCATCCTGCTTTCAGATATTGATTCTGTAGTGCTTCCTTTGGGAGGCTTTAGTCATAAAGGTGCCAGATTTCAAGGCTTTTTTAGAAATAAAAAATGTGAGAAGGGTTTGGCTTTTAGTAATTGTACCATAAAAAACATGGTGGCCCACAGCCCTTGGAACATCTATCAGTTTCTCTAGCAGAAATCAGTATGGAATTTTGGCTGACAGGCAAAGAGCAAGTTATTAAAGGTAAAATTCACTCATAAAGAGAATTTTATATGAAAGGCCAAATCAGGACAACCTGACTCAGGAGCTAAGCAGCTGCCATTGCCTTCAGCTTCAGACTGGAGAACACCTGAAAAATCACAGTTGAGTTTCTTAAACCAAAGGGATAAGAGTCATGAGGATCTGTGTTGTAGCCTGCCTTTAGGAAGTCTACAAGAGAGAATAATTACTGTACTGTATTGTAACTATATCCTCTCAGTGTCATTAGATCCTAAGAGATGAGGTCTCTCACCCCATCCTCCAGTTGTCTCATAAATGTGGCCTGCAAAGAAAAGCCCCAGCTGTACCCCATCCTTGGGAGAAAAAAAGACCATTTTTGCCCTCTCTCAGATGTAGGATTTTAGCACCAAGAAGTGGAGGCTTTCGAAGAGCTTTTTAGCATGTGTTACCCATGCAGAACTAAATTATTTCTTTTTGGACCCAATATTTTAATATATCCCCAAAATCTTCCCTTTTCAGAAGTAAATGAAAAATGTTCACCCTTGTACCAAAGCCAAAATAAAGCAGTTCTGTATTTGAATCCTGGTCCACAGTGGACCATCTTTAACTGGTGTTTGTAACATTGATATGCAAAATCTTTTCCCCTCCTTCCTTCTCCTCATCACTGGGATTTTGCTCTGTGAATGTCTGCCATCCACTCTTAATGTTCCAATCACTCTTAATTCCTCATCTTTGACATCACAATCAATGAAGGGAAATAAGCTGTTACTTAATGGGGCCGACACAAAATCCATTTAAGTTAACGGAAAGACGCTCCTTGTTTCCTATCAGCCCTAGGTCAGGCCAGTGTGAACAGAGTGGGTGGAATTTAGCCTGTCATTTGTCATCTGAGAGGAAATGATTCCTACATCCCATTTGGACTGCTTAGAGATCTTAAACATATTTAGCAAAAGAAAATAGATTGATTTCTTGTCAGTTGTTAAATGGTTGAAATTTTACTCTGGTTGGATAGTCTCTCAGTTTAAAATGATACTTAGTTTTCTCAATATTTAAAAAACCCCCCAAATTTAGGAGAGAAAGATCAAAGTGAGTGTAAGTCAGTGAAACTGAAGAGGCGCCTGACTGCCCTGTGCATGTCATGAAGCATCATCTGCACAGGAGCTCAGCCTCGCTGGCACGGGCTGCAGAGGGCCTGTGAACTCACCCTGCCCTTCCTGCCAGCTAGCTGACAGCCTCTCAGTGTTATTTATTTTAGATTTCCTAAATACATTTGGAGAGGGAGAAAACATCTGTACTCCAACACAAAGTGTTGTCTCAGGTCTTCTAGGTTTTGTAAACAGACTTAATAAAATATGAATCCATTTTTCTCTATTGTTTGCAAATGTTTACAAATATCATTCAGAAGCAAAATGAACATTTTCTTTAATATAGCCCAAAAACATCAGATACACTATCCCTACTATATCTCCCAGTCTGAATAATGCTTGTTAGCCTTGGGAAGAGGGAGCAGAGTGCCTGGCAGGGACAAGAGGATCTGAGTGATTGTCTAACTTGCAATTCCCCTGATAAGTTCAGAGACTGTTTCTGCAGTGTTTCTGCAGAAATAACTTCTTCTATTTGAGGACAAAAGTCAAAATGTTTTGTTTCTTGGTTATGGTGTGTTACAAAGTGTAAAGGGAGTTCTGTTTCACCACGTCCCTTCTGAACAGCAGAAAACTCTTGGGATATATCATTTAGTTGTTGGTGGCCAGGCCAAGTTGCTGAGAGGTCAGAGGACTTGCAAGAAACAGAGACATCAAGAAGTTTGATTTCAGTGCAAATTTATCTACTCTGCTCCAAACAGTGATTGCAAAATAAGTGTTACTGCTGCTAGCAAGCTTTGTGAGGCCTCACATCCACCATCCACTTAGTTCTGTCTGTCCTTGAGTCAGAGTTATAAATTGTGTTATCTTCGATGGAAGGGATGAGTTTTCAGACAGACTCTGACCTGACTTCTCTTTCTGCTGTGGTGGATGAAAGTCTACAGCATTCCAGTGATATTACTGAGGGATTGGACTCACACAAATGAGACTCTGACCCCTCACATAATTGCTGGAAGGACTAAGGGGGAAAAATCCCCTTATACTTGGGAAGTTTTTAGGAGCCATTTGGAAAGCAATTGGGTAAAAACAATCCAGAGGGGGCACAGGACCCTCAACTTGTTTTTAAAATCCCTCAGACAGAAAATTCCTGTCCTCCAGATTCCTGGGTTTTGAGGCTCAGTAGCAATATTTATAAGGAGAGGCTGGTTGAAGAAAGTAAGAAATAAACAGACAATGCCCCTGATGAAGAGCTGAAATAGAGATTTTTGTGGGCACAGCTCATGTCTTTCTAGAAACTGTTCCTTCCCTGGGGCTGTCACTTCTGAGCTGCTCCTTGTTGCCCACAGAAGGGAGTGGAGATCCTCACCAGGGCCTAACCTTGTTCTGCTGCACTGAGCATTACAACCTCTTATCTGTTGCTTGTGGGTGCTAAATTGCAAGGCCACATTTTTGGGAACAGAACCCAGAGCCTTGGAGGAAGGCCATGCTTTCAAACTCTGTTTCCTCAGTAGCTTCCCCAGCACTGGGGCCACAGTGCTGGCAGGGGAACAGAGCCCAGGAATTCCTGTGCTGTGCTCCGGCTGTTCCTCCTGGCTGAGGTCACAGTACTCTCCTCCTTTCTGTATGGTTTCAGCAGGATCAGTTTTATAAATTACAGGGCAAGATACAGCCCTGGTGTGAGAGTGGGGCTGGGGAGGGCACAAGGCTGCTTGTGTCCCAGACAAACCACCGTGGTGGTATCTGCCCTCAGCTGACCCCGCTGGCAGCTGTGCCCTGCCCTGCTCCTACCGACTGCCCAAGGCTCATTTCAATCAGCCTCACATCTGATAGAAATAGGAATGGTGGCTTCTGAACTGCCTCCAATTCTTTGGAACTTTACAGGAGTCTTGTAATAGCATTTTACTTAAACTCTAGAAAACAACCCCAAAGCTATTAGCAACCTGGCACTGGAAAAACCTCTGTGGGCGTTTAGTCAAAATGACAAAATCTCTATCCAAAATTTATAAAGGCATTTTCAGTTTTTCGGTGGAAGTCCAAATTCCCATAGTTTGGCAGTAGACTTGTACTGGGTACATTTGCGCTAACATTAACCATTTAAAAGCTCCTCAGTGCTCTTAGAGACAAAAAGGAGAATGCTTCCTTTGAAGAAAGATGCCCCTTAGTAGGGGAGAGGAGATACTCTAGAGGAGTTAATCTCTTCCCTTTTGTTCTTGAGTTTTGAGGGGGGTCAAAGGCTCAGCTTTTGGATGGTGACATTAATCCCACACAAACTGAGCAATGAGCTGTGCCCCCGCTTGCAACTCCTGCAACATGGAAGGCTAAAATAAATGCTTGTTGAACTCCAGGCTGTATAGTGCATGACACATTAGTGCTTCTTTTAGTCATCAATATATTGCTATTTAAAGATGACTGAGACTTTTAAGTCTGATGATTATTCATATTAAAAGTGTTTCTTTTTCATTTGAGATTTTATGCTGTCATGCAGACATCTCCATAATTAAATGTGTGCTTGACTCTTTCTGTCTCCAGTTAAGTAGACATTAATGGGAACCTACCAAAAACAACTGCCAGAAATGTTCCTGCACTTTAATTTAAAAATATTAATATCAAATTACAGTGATGATAAAAGTCCAATATGAGAACACTAAAGGGAATCAAGGCTAAATGGTTTTGGAATAATCCAAGGTAGTTTGTTCAAACTGCTCCTTTTCTCCCAGTTTTTCTATAGTCACAGCAGAGGCCTATTCTCCACAGCATGAGGAGGGGTTTAAAATTAAACATCTTTAAGCACAAAATCTCTCCACTTATAAAAGAGTAGTACTGAAGTTGCAAAATCAAAGACCTTAATATTAGGGAGCACCAAAATTCAAGTCAAGTCTGTCTTAGCCTGTCTCTGTCTAATAATGCACACTATTTAATGCCATAATCAAACAGTATTTTTTGTGTGGGAAAAATCACACAACTGAATGGACTGTGTTCACTTTGGGAGTAGCTACTCAATATTTCATTTTTCTATGTATGGCATAGGGTTTAATCCAAGCTGAGACACACACTGCAGTCTTAATAATCTGATCTGATCCTTAGTCATTTACAGAGCAGCCCTAATCTAACCTGGGCACTGAATCCACATGCTAAAATTTTCCTGCGATTTTTTTTTTGTCTTTAGAATTTTCTTTCCCTACAGTAAGAGCAAATCACCTGCTGCAGTGCCTGCAGGAGGGAACTGCCTCACTGAGCAAACAACCATGGTTTGATCCTGCCTTCCCAGGGAGCAGATGGATGCTTGAGATAACCTGAGGTATAGATGATATTGTACCACTGACTGGAGATCCCAAAGGTGCTCTTTTTACAGCCACTTCCCAGGCCAAAGCTTTTCCATGTGCAGGAGGATTTCCATCCTTGCAGCATTGCTCTGTCATGACTTTGCCTCTGTTCCAGGCTGTGGAGTGGGGCTGAGCTACACCTTACACAACCTGCAGAGCAAGCTGGAGGCCCATAACACAACCAAAATTGGATCAATTCTTTTGTGACAAGTGAGTGGGACCTTAAATGGGTATGTTGTTTGTACTCATCCCTTTGCTGCTAAGGAGCAGAGAACAAATATTTGTACAACTGCCTTCAAAAATCCAGTTCACATAAACCCTCTGCCCTCCCTGCAATAGAAAGCTGCCAAAAAAGATTGGCTGTTTATTAAATTTTGCTGTGGGTGATAAATGTGTCTGCCTCCAAAAGCAGTCCTGCCCTCAAGACTGAACACAGCCTGGCAGGAATGACCCAGCAGTTCTGACTGGCTTGGAGGGCAGATCCTCAGCCTCTCTTGGGAGCTGTGACTCCAGTGCAGCCAGGGCTGCTCTCTGGACATTTATTCCACCTGATTAGCTGTACAGCTTTACATCCCAAATCCTGCTTTTTATCCTCAAATGTGAAAACCCAGGCCAAGCAGCTCAGAGTCTCTGCTTTGGTCACAATATACCCACTGCAGCAAGGGTTTGCTGGAGGAGGGTTGGAGAACAGCATCATGAAGATGTGTCTGCTCCAGGTGGGAATTTCTGCACAGTTCCCGGAGGGGAATGGGACAATGCCCGTCCTTCTGCCAACAGTTGCACAGAGGAGGTGGCAAGGCTGCTCATATTTGTTGTCAAAAATGGTCGTGCTAGCAGGGGCCACAACCTGAGCTAAGCCTGTGGGAATGTGGGCAGCCACTGCATGCCTGCCCAGGGAGCTGTGCCAGCTCACCTCCACCCTGACCTCACACAGCCCCTGTTACTCCAGCTCTGAGTCCAGCTCCACAGCAGCTTTGTCCTCCACGCAGGGGAAAGGTTTGTTTTGATGGCAGGATGATTAATGTGCCTCAGCTCTATAGCTGTAAAATCCCTGGGGAGATGGGGCATGTCCAGTTTGTACTGTGACACAGCCAGGTGAGCACAGCACTGGTCCCTACTCGGGCATGACCGTGCTCAGGCTCAGTATTTACCTGACTGCAAAAACGACAGCTGCTTTCTTCATTTTATAGTGGCAAAGCTGGTATCCACTAACCATTCCACTTGAAAAAATACCACCCAGCTCCCTGGAGAGGCCACAGTGAGAAACCATCAGCTGTAGTAAACTTTTTCGTATGGGATCAAGGAAATTGCAATCACTTTCCTTACACTGGGACTTGAGGCAGCACTGAAGGAGTGAGCCCTGTCTTCTGCTGTCCTACAGATGAGGCAGTGAAGCTCATCTCTTTTTTTTTAATTAAAAATGGGCTAAAACCGGTGTAGGAAAAAGCCATCCTCAATCAAAGAAGCCCTTGGCTGATGGCAGGTCCTGCCCTGCAGAGCAATCCTGGCCTGGGGCAGCATCACTGCAAGACTCTCATGATTTAAGGCCTGAGGGTATTTTGTATTTGCGCATTCACCCTTCACATAGCCATGTCCATGTTTACCATGGCTGATCCAGATTTTACTCTGATTTCCCAACCAACAATCTCTGTCATTTCCTCCTTGACTCACCTCAAAGCCAAACTGTTCAGTGCTGGTCTGGGAGTGCTCAGCACCAGTGTTGGATAAATGCACTGAAGCAGCAGCAAGAACTCTTCCCATGTGCCAGTGTGGTTTATTTTATGTTCACTATAGTTTATTTTTTTATTTTGTGGTAATAAACTCTGCAAATATAAATATCAAGCCAGACTGGTTTCTGTGGGTATTTGACATTGATAGAATAAATTACCTTTCCTACATATTTTCCATTATATATCTGCTTCCATTTTGTGCTGCACACGGACATTGCAAACACAGTTCTCTTCCAAGCTTTTGGTCTTACTACTAAATAAATATGTATGCAAGATAGGCCTGGTGTAGTGCTGAAAAAACACTATTATTTATACAGCTTTCAAACCTATACAGATTGTAATTTTTCACACAGCAAACTTGTTCTAAGGCATGGAGCTGCAGAGGATCTTCCACAGCTGTGCTTACACCACCTCCAGGACCAGAAACCCAAAATGCGCAGTAGAGACCAAACCTGTGGTTTTTTCACTGAACCCAAATGAAATGTCTTCTTACCTCAGGGGAAAAAGAAATACACCTGAGAGCCGAATTTCCTCTGGAGGTACCCAACCCTCTCCTTTGGCTGTGAAAGCAAACTGAATTTCTAATCAGGCACTCAGGTATGTAAAAGAGCAGCAATTCTGTACCCATGAGCTTGGGCTTGAAATCTGATTGACCCCATAACACTGGTTCTGGAAGAAATCATCTCACCCAACAAAAAGGGTAACATAAAGAAATTTTTCAATACCCTGAAAGGCAACAAGATGCCTGGCCAGTTTTGAAGCTTTTTGGTAAAAAAAAAAAAAAAATAAAAAAATACAGCTGAGTTTCATCAACTGCTGACGAATATTTTATTTTTCATTTACAAACTCCTGCAGCCTGTGGATACATAGTCCCAAACCACTCCCAGAGCAGCATCACTCTGGCTCTAAGGCAGAAGTCCTGTCCCATCCAGGGTGAGTGCTGCAGCTGCTGGGCTCTGTTTCCACATCACCCAAATTTCAAACTTGAACTGGGTTCAGTTCAGACCCACATAGCCAAGAAGGGGACCCACAGGGTCAAGTAGACGAGAGCCCCAAACCCAGCATTTCCTGACCTCATTCCATTCTCAGTCATTTCTATTTAGTTTGTTTTCTTCCACTTCATTTCTAGGATAGCCCTGCCAGGTTAGACACAGCTCCTGGAAGCCTTGCAGAGATGTTTTTATATCTTATATCATTATATATCCTTATGTATTATATTCAGTCTTATATGTATTTATACACACACACAGACAGAGGCAGGTCACCCCTGGTTTGCCTGCTGGACTGGAGTGCAGAAGTGACAGAGGGAGGAGCAAAGGCTGGGGAGATTTACAAATCTGCTCTATACGTTGCAACAAGCCTCATGCAAAGTCAACATAGCCTTGCATCATAAAGCACAGGCTGAAGCCAGGAAACAGCTCAGCTGGAGAATCCACAGAATGAGGAGAGAACAAGCCTGTTCAGGTAAGAGCTCTGCATCTAAAAACATGTCCTGACATATTCACCAGAGGAGGTTAGGTATTTTTGAAGTTGATTTTTCTTGCAACTCCCCAATCCTCTGAGCTCATTAAAATGAAGACACTCTAATTTCCAGGAGTGGCCAGCAGGGAAAGGTCAAGGAAGGACTTCTTTGTAATGTTGACTCTCAAATTCCAGGGAGAAGAACAGCAGGATTTTCATTAAACCACCATCAAATTCTAAATTACTGCACTGTCAAAAGAAAGTAGGACTGCCATTATACAAAAAGAAGCGAAAGAAAAGACCTGATGATTTATAGCTTGTACACAGGTCTGTCTGAAATGGGGTCTTGAGCTGACAAAAACAAGGGTCTTGTTACCAGCAGCTGGTCCTGGGTGGGCACAGAGCAGCCGGAGCTGCTGGATCAGTGGTGTTACACATCCCCTCTGCACAGGAGGTTTTGTGGGGACACATCCATAGAACTCCACTTCTGAAGATTCAGAGTTACTCAGTCTTCAAAAGAAACAAAGCAGCAGTTTTTTTACTGTTGCACCAAATGTCAAATAAAGAAAGCGAGCTCTGGGAACCCAGTGAAATTTGTACTGAACAGGACACTCAGTCTCTTAGGGAGGCACTCCAGTGCAAAATCCAGAGCTGTTGCTTGCTGCTTTGTGGTTTGTATCTCCATGGATAGATGCCAGAGGAAGACAGTCTGATTAGACAAATTACTTTTGTTCAAATTGAAACAAATATTTGATTTTATTCATCCCATCTACACTTGAAAAATGTCATCTGTCCACTAAAAGGCATCCTGACATCCGACTAAGCAAAAAACATTGCTTGAGGCCCTCAAAGGGAAAACAAAGGGAGGAGCTGAATCTCCCAGGTGCAGCTCTAATGAATGAGTTTGGGGTGGTCAGAGCTGTAGCTGCCTTCGTCCCTCAGGAAAGCTTTGCTCAGATCCATGGGTTGGATCTGAAGACCAAGACACTGCCCTTTAACAGTTAATTAGCTGCACCAATTAGTGGTCACATTGTACAAAGTGTGACAAAATGAGTGTGAAAACCAACAGTAAGAGAGCAGCTGGATCTGAAAGCAGGGTGGAATGGCAGAAAGCTGGGGCAGCACATCCAGCAGCCAAACTGTGGCTTGACAGGCTCTGAAGTGTGACAGCCAAATAGAAATCATGGTTGCACCGTGCACATTTGGGCCTCTCTCCTTGCAGTTGCATTCGTGTCACCCCCAGGTATTTCCACTGAGATCCTATTGAATTACCTTGAGTAAGCTCCTGCCTGCAGCAGGGACAGGGAGAACAGAGCACAGCACATGGGCTTCAGACCTGTCCAGAGTCACATCCCACTCCTGAGCAACAGAACCTGGTCCCTGCAAATCCAAAAACTGGAGCATGAAAAGACCACTGGTTTGTGGGGAAACGCCAAATGCACATCATGTGCTGTACCTGTATCCCAGAATGTGATTTTTGGAAAGTTGATGCTTAAGACAGCAGGTGCATGTCAATGTCAAATAACCTGCCCTGTCTCTTGAGCTTCTGGAGAAAAGGGGTGACTCGAGATGAGATGAAGAATAAGAATCGAGCTGGGGTGACTTCTGTATTGAATTTAAGACACTGTAGTACAGGGTTAAAATAGAAGCACCTGCAGCAATTACAGGTTCTTTAAGCAAGAACCTTTAATTATGTGCACAGACAGGTCTCAGCATGTGGAGCTGTAGTGCATGCATTATACATTAATATGGGGCTAGCAACCAGAGAAGTCAATAGGGTTGCTACATTATTGCATTCTATATTATCTTTTATTAGGAGACATGCATTATGATGGTTTCATTTTTTAAAATCCAAACATTAAAGCATTTTCCGACTGCACCACACATAGGAGCAGCCTGTGTTGTGCCAGGAGCCAGGGCTGCACCTACAAACCCAATTATCTCTCTGCAGCCTTGCCCTGCTCTGGTCATCTGGGGCACTTGCTGTCCCCATCTCCCAGGTTGAAGTCATGATCAGGCTCACTGGGAGTTCTTAGCCCAAAGTGCCCCTTTGAACTCAGGGCTGCTCTGAGCCCTCGGTGCCTTCTGGCAGGTTGTGCTGGGGGTTTGAGACGCTGTGATCTGGCCAGCAGAGGCTTATCTGCTAAGACAGAAAAGCTGGTGCCCTGTAGGAGCAGAGCTAATCTGACTGGCTGGCACTTCAATCAAACAAGAGTGGCAAAATGCTTCTGACCCAAGAGGATGCTCTCGAGCTCTACACTGACAAGATGCAGTGACAGGAGCTGCCCATGCTCACAGCACTGTTACACACTGGTAGCACAAATCCCACCTGGCCCTGCTCAGGACAGGCATTCCTGCCATCCAGCCAGGCCCTGGTGCTCATCCTGGGGGAACTGGCCTCTGAGGATGGACAGGGAGCTGCTGAGACCCAGCTTCCACTTCCAGCCATCTGCACAGGATGGGAAGTACCTGGAGATCCAAGGGTACTCTGCTCATTGCAGGCAGGTGAGTGATGCTGCACACCTGCCTGGAAAGAACTCATAGCAAAAGGCTGGCCCTGCTCCAGTCCAGGTAAGGGCAAGATTTTGCTGTGTGTAGAAACAAAGAGAGATGCTTCACCCTCATGTGATGAGAGCACAGCCTTGGCTTTAGCCTTTTGTCTTCATCCATTTCATCCAATAAGTATGCCTTGACTACTTCTGCTCAAAAAAAAAAAAAAAAGGAAATGATCCGGCCTATGTAACATCTGTGACTCCAGA
Organism: Hypocryptadius cinnamomeus; assembly: GCA_013400635.1. NCBI lineage: Eukaryota > Metazoa > Chordata > Aves > Passeriformes > Zosteropidae > Hypocryptadius > Hypocryptadius cinnamomeus. Next base: position 88,305 of record VYZP01028600.1, on the reverse strand, counting down.
TTACCCTGAATGCTTCCCAGCAGAGAGGGCACAGAAAAAACGTGATCATCTCCTCCCTAGCAGCTGTTAAACAAAACAGGAAAAGGCAGCCCTACAGCATGACCGTGCTTTGAAGCTCTGCCCTGCGGGCCAGGCTTTGGCCACCTTTGGGGAAGTTTTAACAGCACCATTCACCCACCTCCCTGCTGGTGGTGGGACTTTTCTTTGCCTTCTTTCCTCAAACATGACTGCCTTCTCCCCTGGGAGTTCTACCCCAGCTTGGGACATCCTCTCTTTCACTGTACATGAAGAGCAAACAGGCAACAGAATAAAAGCACACGTTCACCTTCAGCAGCTGAAGAAGGCAAAGCATTTTCTGTTTGCAAAAGGAGAAGATTATTGAGTCCATCTGCAAAACAGTTACCCATTAACCAGCCCATGATAATATCTTACGCTCTCCTAATGGCAGTTTAACGGTCACCCCAACAGACAGATTGACTTTTGTAATATTGAGAGCACGAATTCACAACAGGAGGGAAGCCTCAGCATCTCATGCCTACAGAGTTGGCTGGAGGGGAAACAAAAAGGGTCCTTTGTCCCTTCAGCTCTCCAGAAGCAATAATGGGGGAGCAGCATGTCCCCCCCCCGGCCAAATAACCTTGCCAAGGCAGTTACAAAAAGACATGGATGTGACAATGATGAGCCCTATCTCCTCCTTCAGTCATAGCTTAACACTCCCACCTGTCCCAGAAGTTCTCTAATCTCCACCACCAAGAATTGGTGAAAATCTTCCTCCTCCCAGGGAACTCAAACACTAGCACCTTTTGTAAATACACATCCCAAAGCTGTGGTGTTAATACTTCACAATGATTTTTTCCATGCCAGAATGAGTTAAGGTAGGAGTCTCTGTTCTGGCTTCAAATTTCCTGGCTTTCCCCTGTCTGCGTCACGACATAATTCTTTCCAGCAGCCTTTTCCTCAGATGTTCAGAGTTAGCATTGGGATCCCTGCCAGTTTTCCTTCCCAAAACAAACAGGGAGCCTCCTGATGCCAAAGATTTGCCTTCTATTCATTTCACCAGGGATAGAACACTTGGCTTTACAAGCGATGCCCCGATTTTCAATTCAGCATGTGTATATAAATAAAAATGCAGCTTTACAGAGCCTTGTCTGCACTAGAAAAGACTGGATGGCGTGTCCCTAACAAGCTGTCTCTCTCCATCAACTGTAAATAGAGCTTCAATTAATTAATGAGATTATCTGCCAAGTTAGTACACATTCAGCAAGGAAAATAAGGCTTATTGTCAAATCACTTTTTGCTGGTGTAATCATGTCAGCATCAGAGTTTTTGCTAGTAATGAAAACACCCACCCATTATTAAACCACTCTGGTTCCAGTGTAAACCTGGTCTAAAACTAAAGCCCTGAAAAGTGATAAAATACCATTCCCATCTCAGTAAAAAAGCTTTTCTTTCCCTCCAGTGTCCCTGGACTCATAACACCTCCCCTGCCCTGGTGACCTGCCTGCTTTGCCTGGAGGGCTGGAAATTGCAGAGCTGCTGGTGGCTGATGAGAAATGATTTAAAGGCAGCACTGCTGTGAACCCTGCAGAGAGCAAACCACAGCCCTGCACTGCTCCCCATGGGACACAGCTGAAATTTGGGTATTCTGTCTCACTAAGGGCCATGTCCTTCAGGCTCAGGACAGGTGGACTGTTTGTCCTTCAGGAAGCCCAGGCTGCTGCTGTCTGCTCTTCTTTTGGAAGGAAAAAAGGGTAGGTTTCCTACTGTATGTGACTTATGTCAAATCTGTGCTTAAAATGCTCCTGAAACAGCAGGAATGCAGAGATTGGGAAAGAAATCACCTGTAATAAGTGCTATTAATATTTCTCCATCAAGTGTTGTCTTTTTTTGGTTGTGGTTGGGGAGGGTTTGAGGTGCAGTGGCTGTACCCACTGGACAGGGCACCTACAGACATTAAACCATCTGCTGCTACTCACAGATTTTCTCAATCCACCTTTTATGCTCATTATATTCCCTTCATGTGTGCCCAGTTTCCAGCAATAAACTTAAGACAACTACCATTAATGTCTCAGAAATTCAGGGGGTTTGTCATTTGAAGAAGGCAAAGGTGGATATGCCCAATCCCTGCCTGCCCTCCTCTTTCTTGAAAGGTTTAGCCCTAGAATTGACCTGAATTTGTACATTTATTTTACATTAAAGAAGTGGCAGAGATAAAAATAGAATGTGAAGAATATTACATAATGAAGTGATAAAAGGCTATTGATTACTTAGGCAATATAATTATTACTACAAATAAAGGTGGATGCTAAGCCTATATTCCTTGCTTATTAAGAAGTCAATAGCAGTTAAATTCAGTGTATTTTTAGAGTAATAAAGAGCTATACCATAGGCCCAATCAGCTTCAATACCGAAGGAGTGCAAAATGAGAGTGCTTAAACATGTCCAAGTATTCCAGGCATTCTAGTCTCTAGGAAGAGACACAAATATATAATCATTCATAATTAACAATTTCTCCATAGCACCACCCGTGAAAGGATCTCATGTTCCTTCATAAATATTAATTAAATTAACCCTACATCCCACTTGTGTAACAATTATTACTGACATTAACAGATGGGGAAACTAGGGCACAGCTTCATTGCCCACACAGAGCATCTGCTGCAGATCAGAGATGAGACTGACCCATCCCCAGCCAGGGCTGAACCATCAGATTCTAGATTTGGATGCCTTGTGACAAGGATCTGCCTCCAAAAACTGCCCCTGATTTGTCACATTGTGGTGGAAATGCCTCTTTGAAACATGAATGTCAAACAGTGTCAGTGTTAGACAGGAGAACCAAGGAGCAATGTCTCCAAGGAAACCAGCATATGTGAGGAGGAAATAAGGAAACTAAAGCAGGAGCAGAACAGAAGCTTGAGAAGGCATCTGTTCAGATTTTTCTGGTTTTTATCATTCTGCTATGATTTTATCTAGTCAAGTCAGATAGCTTTCTGCTGTGGATGTCAGAGCAATTTATTTATAAACAATTAATTTAGCTTTCCACCACTCTAGCATGAAGAGCCAGACCTTCACCTCAGAGCCCTGAGAGCTGCCCCAGGAGTCCACCTGCTTTCCTTGGGGGCAGCAGCCACCAGCAGCTCCAGCACACGCACACCGTGCCTCCCATCCTCCTCACATGCACATCCTTGCTGAGCCTCCAGCTGTTGTTTCTTCCAGGATCCTCAGGGACCCCAGCAGGACACTGGGTCCAGTTCAACCCCCAGAGCCCACCTCACAGAACAGATCCTGCACAAGGAGTCAAGCACCTGGGAGAGCCACAGAGTCATTTGGGCTGGAGCAGGGCCAGGACACGAGGGCAGTGCTTTGCCATATCAAAGGTACACAGGGAGCTCAAGAGACTTGGGGTTGTGGGGTTTGATCCCTCTAAAAGATGACAAATGGGCTCCCCAAAGCAGCATTGGCTCATGGTTGGAAGAACAGTATTTCCAATTAAATTCCCAATACCAATCCTTACCTCCTGGCATTCCCACCAAAGCACCAACATCACACAAGCTTAATGACTGATAACTCAAGGTGATGCAGTTCTAGGCAGTAAAAATTATTTTTAAGATCTTACAGCCAAGGGGTTTGACTTGTCACTGTGCTTCTATACTCAGCACTATCAGAGGAAGAAAAAAAGTGCTGATAAAAAAATGAGACAAGATTAACCCCTTTTCAAATTCAAAACAATCACTGCATGGGAAGGAATTCTCCCTGGCAAATATGGGTTAGTCTGTCTGGACTAATCCTCTACTCATATGTAGTAGCTTATTAGGGATTTAAAAAGAAATCTGAAGGCTTAGACAGTATGTTTACAGTGGAACAGCCTCACATGAAAGATGAATTTTCAGTGAATTTAATGACATGTTTGACTTGAATTATTATTGGAGAACTCTGGAAATCTTTTTTCCTGTTGTTTCTGTAAACCCCTTTAATAAAGGTTTTACAGAAGCAGTAATTTGTGACTTTAAAAGTACACTAAGCCAACTGTAAGCCAGCCAGTGCAGACTGAATTCCTGCTTCCTGCAGAACAGCAATAAATCCTCCCAGCACCCCCGAGTTCACTTCAAATCACAGAGCTACAGATATCAGAGTGCCATGGTGACCACAGGTCACCCAAAGCAGGTGTTGTAAGGCTGTGCCCAGGGTTTGCCCAGATTTAATGTGGCTTGTTCAGCGACTTCTCTGATCCACCTGCATTGTTGTGGGAGAATATTTTATTTTGTTCTCTTAGATCCTACCTGAGTTAGTCCATGGGCTGAAATTCAACTGCAGCCCCTGAGTGCCAGTTTTGTAACGATAACATCCTTATGAGCTGCATAAATGACTGAGAGAAATCTCAGTGCAGAGGGCAGGAGAGCAGGGAAAATTAACCAGAGACACATGGAGCAAAGCACAGAGGGGACAAGAGCTGCCCAAGGATGCCCCATAAACCAAGAGCAGAACTGGGAATAGAGCATATTTCCTAAATCCTTGTCAGTCCATCCAATGTTCTCCAACTCGTATTGCTTATGAATAAATGTTAATACAATTTTACACATCTCACTCATTTGCAAAGGGCACCTGATGCAGGACAGGATTTCTGTGCTGGATATCCTGGCCTTAAAATCCTGCCTAATCCTCTGGGCAAAGCACGTCTCCATAGGCACGGGCAGGATTAAGCAAGGCACAAACCCATCCTCAACTGAGCAGGGATGGAAGAGTCAGATCCAGGGGCTCTTTCCCTGAATCCATGGATCCCCACAGCCACATCCTGGTGCTCCTCCATGTGGGACAGGGCTTGGAAGATGCTGCAGGTGTCCCAAAGCGATAGCTCAGTCTCTGCAGAGCTCCTTTGCAAGGCTCAGATTGAGATAGAAGGCAACAAAGCCTGGTTCAGGATGTTTTGTACTGTGTGAATTCCAGCAAGGGACTCACACTTTACACACAACTGATGCAAACAGCAACCCTGCTGTGGGAGTATTCATCCCTGTTTTCTCACAATGATGCAAATGGCGTGGCAGAGGACTGCAAGCACTTGAAGGAACACAGCTTCAAGGCTGATTTCTGGCAAGCTTGGCCTGATAAAAGCCCATTTGCATGCATTAATCTTGACGCAGTCATTAAGTAAAACGTGGCAGCAGAGACCTCCCCAAAGCAGTAATTTCACTCACAGGGACTTGATTACTTGGAATTCTTGTTACATACTCAAGGACTCTCTCCCACTAATAATACTGTAATCCGGGGCTAGTATAAACAATATTCCAATATTGGCTTAGTAAGACAAATTACTCCAATATTGGTTTGGTATAGACAAAACTAAGAAAGCCATTTTGTTCCTGTTGGGAAGACAAAGTCCTGATGCGCTTTAGTTTTCATTTTCCAGAAAGGGATTTACCCTATGTTTACCTTTCTGCTATCAGAAGGAAAGTATCATTTGCTGCTTTTACCTCCACGTTTTGGAGCAGAGTCCACCAACTATCACAACTGACAAATGTCCTCATGAAAGAGCAATGGAAACTGCTCCTGTGCCTGCAGCCTCCCCAGGCACAACTTCCTAAAGCTTAAGCCAGAAAAATTAGCCTGACAAAATCAGCAGCTTTTCCATCAAGCTTCAAGGAGCCAGGGATCTGTGGTTAATGCACACAAAACTCCATATGTGGAGAATTTCAGCTAGCTAAAAGTATTTATTAACACAGCCTTTGCAAGTCTGTTTTACCTATAGAAACAAACACAGTGGCAATGAAATGGTGACATGGTGTCATTACATTATTTGCATGACCTTCAGCAAAGAACCACAGCTTCTTTGCTGGCACTGTAGCATTTGGTGTCACATGAGCTGTGCCATGCTCTCTGCGATATTTTTGAGCTCTTTTTAGTCCTCCCCCAAGGTCTTATTAATAAAGGTTATTATTTCTGTTCTTGAATGCCAGGGATCCCCTATCACCAAGAAGGCTCCTAGAATGTTAAATGACACATGAACACACAAAAAGCTTGAAAGAGCTTACAGGCTGAAGGGAAGGCAGGTGGGAGAGCCCAAGGAGAGATAACCCACCCTGCGTGGGTGACAGCCATAACATATGAGCAGCTCAGTCACTGCCATATTTTGCCAAAGCAGCTGCAATGAATTGCACTTTTTCAGTGCTAAACAACCAAAATAAGACATGCAACATAGTTATTTCAGCATGATATGTGGAAGAGGAACATGGCACCAACTTCTGATTTAGCAGTTTCATCACAAGAAGGGTTTTACTCCAGTTTAAACCCACCCATCAGGAACCTTCCTTCCAATTCAGGCTTCCTTCCCAAACCAGGCATATCCACAACTCCCAGGGTGCAAAGGACCGCTTGAAAACAAAACCTGGGTTCACCCACAAAAATTTAGAAACCAAAAGAAAACCCACTAACCATTCTGGCTTCTTTTCTTAAAATACAGTTAAATAAAAGGTACTCTTGAGATTTCTTTGCCAGTGCCAGGATGCTCTGTGGCTGATTCAGAAACCAGCATGTCTGGGGATGTAGCACAGACAGACTGCTCCTACCCAGCTGGAGTACAAACCATGCAATCCAGCCAACAGCTTTGTTCAATTGTGGATCGAATTCACTGCAGTTTATTTCTGGAAGTACTTAAAATGCCTGTCCTGAAGACATTGGGACCACTACATCCAGTGAGTCATCCATGACACCTGACACAGGTAATAAATCTCACTGTGTTTGCTAAAGCTTTCTGTAGGACTCTGTGGGAACTTCACATTAACATGATGTAAAATAGCCTGTGGGACAGGCACCTGCAACAATCTGGGTCTAGTACTAATTTTCCCTTAATAACCAGCTAAAATCCACCACTTAAATAATATCACATATAGGATCTTGAGCACTATTTAGAGGGACACAATAACCTAGTGTTAAACATCCCATGGAGCACTGAGAGGGAGAAAACCAGCAAGATGCAGAAGAAACTTATTAACAAAAAAGGCCTTTAGCTTATAGCTCTGAAATTATGGGACCAGCAGGACCTGATGCAGATAGCATTAGATTTACTGGAGATACAATAACAGCCTTGATGTGGCCCAGCAGGAACATGATACAGCTGAAGGAAGGCTCAGGGCAGGAGGCAGGGTCAGACATGTGGAGATGGACACTGAAATCCAGGACGTGGGGTCAGAAATTCCTGTTCCAGTGGACAGTGGTGACACACATTTCACATTACTGGTAAATTCACCTCAGTTCCCACTTCCCCTTGGGCAGGAGGCATTGTACCCAGCTTTTCCAGGAAGCATATTGTATCCTGTCATGGGATCTGTGCAGGGCAAGAGGTGCTCTGCTCCGTAAGAGCAGAGCTTGTGTTCTACCTACAGAAAATAAATGCCAAGACAGACTTGGCAGTGCCCTCAGGGAAGCTCACAGCCAACATGGAAAGTATTGAATTCTGATGGGAGCAGCAGCTGGCTTCTACAGAAAAGGCACTATCTCAATCCTTTGAAAATCCTTGGTGTTTCTGTTCTCCCCGGGGAGGTGGGAACAGCCTTCCAAGGTCATTTGCACGACTGAGGAAGATGTGCCGAGGCTGTGGGGCAGCACAGCTCAGCCCATTGGGGTGGGATGATCTGAACAACACTGTGTCCCTGCCAAAATAACTGCACTGGGCACAACTCAAGATTAAACCAAGGCCCCGCATCAGAGCCTGAGAGGATAACAGCGTCACTGCTGCTGGCTGCCAGTGGGATGCAAGGCAGCAGCAGAAATGGAAATTAGTCTCTTTATGGCTGGCAGGCAGAACTGCAAGCTCATATCGATGCAGAACACAGCTCAACACAAAATGATCCCCTGAGCAATGGCACCACATCCAATAAATCAGCATCTGAACATACCTGGGGATCGTGTGATCCTTCTGCACACTGGGAGTAAACATAGCAGAGAGGCAGGAACTGGAGCTCCAGGAAGGGTACCTCACACAACTGTAGTCCTTTTCCCAGGCAGATCAGCAGGGTTCTCGTAGGCAGAGACGAGCCCCTTTGCCCAGCGAGTGCCAGGGGAGCCCTGCTGCATCACCACCAGCCGGATTGGGGGCTGGCTGTCTGCAGGGACCTCAGGAGCATATTCCTTGCTGGGATCCTTCCCTCTGCAGTCATAGAGCACGCAGGAGATCAGGAAAACCAGAAGCAAAATGACATAGCTAGATACCAGAATGATGAGATTCAAGGTAACGGGGTCAATCTCCAAATAAAAATCCATTTGGTCCCATACTAGTGAAGGCAAACCCGGAGAATGAAGTTTCATATACACGAATGAGCAAGTGCTAACTGATCAGAATAGATGTATTGGCTTTGTGGTAAAAATACACTAATCCTCAGGTCTCCTGTAGCAATGGATTTCCCTGAACAGGACGATTAAAGCAGCTCAGTTTAATAACTTAAGCTCCTTCTTTTAATGCCACGTTGCCTACAGTGGCAGAAGCTAAATTTGATTGCTATGTTGATAGGAAAACATCCCCCTTGCCCAGGGACCACCTTTTTCCTTGGTGGGCAGGTACCAAACTGGGTTTTCTCTAAGGGCATTTTGCAGAGCCTCCCGTCCTCAGGTGGGTTTGGACTCATGGACTGAAAAAACCTGAGCTATGTAATTAGTAAATGAATACAGAAATAATTAGAAAGTAATTTGCCAGGTAACTTTTCTCAAAATCTCACAAGCCTGATCCTTTTGACTAAGTTCTTTCTGCCCTGGGCTAGTGCTACAGAAGCGTTTTAAAGTGAATTAAAGATGTTTATTGCCCAGGTCGCTGTCAGTATAACAAGGACACGTCACACTGCTGTCACACACTGCCCAGCCAGTCCTTGCACAAATCCCTCTGTAGGATCCTGCTTCCCACAGGTTGCTCTGTCTCATTTGAATCTCCCACATGTGAGAAGGTACAACAAAACTGCAGCATTTCTGCTGCCAGGGTGCTGCCAATTTCTTTTTCCTGTGTGGACCCTCGGCTGAGAAGAGGGTGAAGTTTGTGAGTGCCTGGCAGCAGGGCCAGGCTCCTGAGCAAAAATCCTTCAAGTGCCTTTTGCACCTTCCAGATTTATGTCTCTGAAGCTGGCAAGGGAATAGGGACATAGGGAGCTGCCACTTGTCACCCACCCACTTGGAGAGAGACCACCCTGGCTGCTGGAAGCCCCTGGTGTCCAGGACACCAGGGAGGCAGACACAAAGGGATGGTGCCAAGGAGCACCACAGACCCTGCATCAGCACATTCACCTCTCCATGCAAAACCCCAAGGTTTTGGTTACAGCACAGGAGGTCTTTAGGAACAGATTAGGCTGTCCCAGCTCTTAGCACTGCCAGAGCTGTGGAAAAGGGCTTTAGGTGTCAGCAGGAATCCGATCTGGCGCGTCTAAGCTGTAAGAAATATGTCATGGGGCCATCCTGCCGCCTCAGCTTCACACACGCCACTCGCTTTAAGGTCAACATCAGCTGCATCCCCCACCCACCATCTGCCCTCACGGCTCTCTAGCTGAGGAGAAGTTTGTATCAGAGTAATCCCAAGGCTGGCACTGCCAGTGGCGCGTTTGGCAGCAGGAGGGAACCCCACGGCACCCGGGATGCACATTTGTGTGTCCCTGCTCTTCTGTGCCTGTCACACACCACATGCTGTGTCTGAAGCTCAGCATTTGGCTGTCAGATGTGGTTTAGATGAGGCTGAGATTTTATTCAAGACAGGCTCTTAATTATGCACTTCCCATCCAAAGCAATGGTGATAGGAGCTGGGATTTGGTGTCAGTGATCGCTGGGAACTGACAGTCTTTGGAAATCCCTCCAAAATTCTCAGAAGCACCAGCACATTTGAGGGGCTATGGGTTTCACAGCCTTAAATTTCAATCATGTTGTGCTACAAAAGATCAGTACCAGAATGATAAATATTATATAGTTTCCAGGCTGAGACAGAGATGGGATTTTACATTAAGTCTTTTAAACTGCTCCTCAAATGGCAGCCTGGGTTTTTAACTTAGCACTGTGCAAACAAAACAAAACAAAACAACAAACAAACAAACAAACAAACAACCCCAAAACCCCCCCAAAAACCAAAAAACAAAAAAACACCCAAAAAAAAGTTTATGGGATTTCCAAACCTGAACTGTCTCCTCCAAAGTCCTCCACATCAATAGCTTTGTTTCAGATTACTGTCTAACATTGCAGCAGGGAGATACATGCCTAAAGTGTTTAGTTTAGATAGGCATCATGCCAGCTTTTAGAGGGACTTTTTAAAATGTAAAATCTGGTACCACATTGCCATAGCACCTCCTGCGTTGCTGCAGACATGGTCTCCTGGAGACAAAAAAGCCTCCTTGTTTCTACATCTCCACAGCATCTCAAATCATTCTCTTAAGGGTGAAAATAGATGATAGTTTCAAGACACCTCCTCCCAGGGCCTGGTTTGCAGCAAAATCTCACATTTATGCTTTTGTTTTATTCCCAGGGTCCCTGTCCTTCAGCCTGAGCAGCTCCCAGCAGCCTTTGTCCAAGTCAGTGTGCTGAAAACTGAAGCCTAGGAAGGGACTTGGCTTCAATACCATTTATTTCCCCCTCCCAGCCCACGTCCAGGGCAAACCACAGATGTTCACTGTTTGATATTCCTGTGCCCAAGGATTGCCAGGGTCTAATACCATCTGCCAGCAGCCCTGTTGCAAGAGAAGGAGCACCACAGCACCTCAGGAGCCTCATCCACACACACACTGGAGCTTTTTAAGAGGAGCCTCACCCCAACAAGCTGGCCTTGCTCTGAGGATCAGTGTCCTGGAGTCCTTCCCTGCCTGACACTGCTCCCTCCCACCCATCCTGGGACCTCAACTCCATCACTGACCATCCCTCACCAGCCTTTGGCATCTCACCCTCCTCAGGCTGTTTATGCCTGCACCCTTTTCTATAGAAAAGTCACTCAAATTCCTGTTTGCACACGCACTGATGGAGTACTGAGAGCTGCCCCAGCTCTGCAGTGAGCAGGAACACATTTCCCAAGACAAAGAGTGTTGGGAACTTTGAAGGATTGGGAAAAAGCTCAGGATATTGTGTGTGTGCTCCCCCAGGCAAGCAGAGCCAGGAGATGGTCAGGGCAAAGCACTGCCTCGAGCAGTGACTGTGAGACAGCACCTGGAGGATACATTTTCCTTGGATCTCCAAAAATCATCAGTGCTACAGTTGCTTCAAAGGCCAGACCAACTCTGTCACCAGTTGTGCCAGGATGCAGGGATGGTGGGTTGCACAAAACCTTTGCTAGAACCTCTCAAAGTGGATTAGCTGGAGCGCCCTGCTTATTTATTCATTCATGCCAGTATTCCATTATTTAATGTTTGACAAAAAGCCTTCCCAAGGGCCAGAACTCCTGGTTGGAGACCCAATGCCAGCAGCTGCCATTAGTGCAATTCCACACTCAGTCCATCCTTTAGTTTTTTTCCTCTTATTTCGTCCACCTCAGTTTATAGACACTTCTGCACAGAAAGCACCTTTTCTCCTGCTAACACCCAGCTCAGCTGGGATGAGAGATAAAGGAAAAATATGCATGTAACAGAGAACTAGGTATTTTCTGAAATTTTTGTTTGAAGCCATTGCACAGTGAATTTCACAGTATAAAAGTTCAGATGTTAGTGAAACAGCAAAGAACCTCCCTACAATCAGAAAGAAAAAAATAATTCAAAAAAAAAGGTTCTGTTAGGAGGGAGGTATAAAAGCTCTGTTTTGAGAGCAACAATAGCACAAGTTGCAAAGGAGCTGCAGGCAATGGCTGAAGAAGATAAATCAGTCTGCAAGAAACTACATTGTCTGACCCCACAGAGGAGTTCAGCACTAAGTCCCTGCTGTGCCATCTCCTGCACAGCAGCTTAGGGCTGCTCCACAGGCACTTTTTGGCTGGAGGACTGAAGCCAGCAGCTCAGAAGGGTGACCAGCACACAAGGCATCAGAGGGATGCCCAGAGCAGAATATTCAGGCTCTGCTGGACTTGAACACATGGAAGCCAAGATCATTTCCCTTCCTGGTGCTCCCCAGCTGAAGGCTGAGGTGACAGCAGAGCCTCCTGTGCTGTGGGAAGCGCTGGCATGGCTGAGCCCATTCCAGGCAGGGGAGAGTCATCACTGCTTGCCCTGATTGACTTAAACATGGTGTCATCACTAAAAACAGCCCTTCAAAAAGAAACCATTTCAATCCAGCTGCAGTGAGAAAAAGGGGAATAGGGATGGCAGCAACAGCAGCATATGCTGACAGAAGAGTGAACGGGCTGAGATGGGGTATCAGAAAGGACAACACCAGCATAACACCTTGTCCTGCCAAGTCCCTGCTGCTCAGGACAGGAAAGGTGGACACTTAGAGGTTACAGGCAGCTGCGCCAGCCCATTGCCTTCCTCATTCAAGTCATAATTTAAGAGGGAAATAGCAGAGATTCCAGGACCACAGGGAGAAACCTGATGTGATCAGGAGCCACAGTTACTCCAGGACCTACAGTCCAAACCGAGTGCTCAGAGCAAATCCAGGGAAAGCAGATCTGTTACCCACTCATGTGCAGCCACCACGGGCAGAGCCACAGCCATTGAGCCCCTCTGGGGTGCCCACATGCCTGTTTGAGCAGTGCAGGGGGGTTGAGAGAGGCCATACATGAGTGTGTGTGTGTAGCCCAGGACTTCTGAGGTCATGCACAAACTCTGCCAGGGTGGAGAAGCACCTGACCCCTTCTTCTGCTCTCCCATGTCTCCTATTGCCCTAGTGCAAGGACAATGAATAGATCTGAGAACTTCGGGGAAAGGAAGCTGGAATTCACCAGCACTACAAAAAATAACAGAAGGGGAGGCACAGACAGCAGCCGGCAGCACCAGAGACCTGAACCAGAACCCAAATTGTACAAGGTGGCAGCGCGGCTTTACGGCTGGGTTTGCTGTTTTTCCCTGCCGGCCTCTTCCAGCTCGGGTTTTTAGGGCCTCACGGAGCTCCCCAGCTCCGATCCGGCCGGCCACACGTAGGAGCTGTTGCTTTGCTGATGAAGCACCCGGAGCCCGCCGGGCCCGGCAGGTGGCACCGGGGCACCGCGAGCGGACCCGCAGCGCCCGTCGGAAAGGAAAGCTCTGCTTTTAACCCCTTCTGCTCCACGGTGCCAACCCTCTGCCAGCGCCTGGGGGGAGCGGAGATCCCGCCGTGCCCGCCCGCGGCTCGCACGATGCTCGCTCCGGGAAGTGTTGGCGCAGTGGTTAAACTCCTTCCTGCTTCACAGGGCGTTTGTTCTGTATTTCATCTCTATGGCAGCAGAAAACAGCAGTGAAAATGCTGCTTTTGAGAAAGTTATAGAATTCAAGAAGAAAAATGAAAAGGTAAAATAGAAAGTAGTTCTTAGGATGCGGAATGGGTCTGATTAATTATTTGTACTCAGTGCCCACACACACATCAGTCAGGGAAGTGTCTGAGACTGTGAGAGACACAGCTGGCACCTGAGGTTAACCATATCCTGAATCATGCTGAATAAAAGAAGCTCAGAACAAAGACTAAGGTCTTATCACATTAAGCTCACAAACCTTGCCTACAGATCTCAACTCCTCTGCCCAAAAGCTCAGACACCACTGCTACCACATCCATGAAAACACTTCCCACTGACAGCCCATACTAACCTATATCCAACTTCCTTTATCGCAAATCAGCTTACTAGAAAAGTCTCAGCTGGAGAGGATCTGGTCCTCAAGAAAATGAAAGCAGTTGCTCTGAGGTGGCAGATGCTGATCAGCTCTTTCCCTATTGTTTTTTCTTTGTCTCAGGCTCCAGGTGAGATATGGCCCTCAAACCCCTGCCCAGCTGAGAAGCAGAAATAGGGTGCTGGTGTTTGCTTCTATCCCAGCTTCCTTCTGGAGGGCTCTGTTGGCACCAGAACTGGCTCTATTTGATGCTACAAGGAGCAAAACCCTAAAGGAGCTGATTTTGTGCCATGACATTTTTGCTTTGGATAGGGATTTTGCAGGTTAAAAAAAAAAAAAATAATTTAGAGGGTGTGCACAAGCCCAGGATGCTGCATGAGAGAGGGATAGATGGGTTAGAGGTTTGCCCCAGGCCAGATGGGTCACAAGGTGTGACAGTCAGAGAGGAATCCTTTCCATAATTTCCAGCAGGATGTAACTGAAATAATGCTGAATGTTCATATAAAATAGCTTAACATTTAATTGACCTTTTTTTTGTTTAACAGAAAGACAGATTTGATGTGAAAGAGAAAATTCATTACTTGATTGTACAATAGTGATCTGACTCTTCATGACAGATAAATCCTTATAACTTTATCAACATAACTGGGCTGATATCTACAGATCATGGGTTCACTTTAGTCAGTGCTACTCTGTAAGGTGAAAAGTAATAGAAGATTAATACCTGGAGGAAGGAAATATCCTTATTTTTCATCTCTAAGTAACTTTCCAATGAAAGCTCAATTACTCCAAACTGTGGCAAATCCATTTTGATGTGCTCTGAGATATTTAGTCAGTCTGCTTGTCCATGTCCATGCAAATGTGAATTCATTCTCATTATTAATGGTGAAATCACTTCAAAACAGGAGGAAAAAACATAAAATGCTTAATATTGAATGCAGGTGTCCTGGAATGGGTAAAGCTGACTCAAACTGGGTTTCAATTTTTCTGTAGCTGGGCTGTTTGCTTGATTTGTCTTCTGTCCCATAACTCAAGAGCTCATCAAGATGATGCAGATCTATAATCAGTGATGTGGACATACTTGCACCAAATTCAATGCAAGTCCTTTTGCTTACCCCATCTGAGTTTTCTATCAAACTCAAAATTACTCCATATAAACTATTCTATCCTTTCCATTGCTCTGACTTGGAGCTGCACAAATAACTTTAAAGATACACTTCCATTCTTTTCCTGGCTCTGAAGTCCAAGCTGACATGCCTTGCTGAGCTGGGATGGGTTTAGGTGCACACAGTGCTCTGCTCAGGTGTGGGTGTTTAGCTGAACAGGGGCTATGAACTAATTGTGACTGTCAGAAATCAAATTATTATTGTAGATAGTAAAGCATTTCATCTGAGAATCACATAGTGAGAGCTACAGCTTCTTATTTTATTGCCTATGACCTAAGGGTTATTCTCTTTCTTTCCTTATTTCTAGTAAATGAGGATTTTTCAGGTAGAGTGGTAGCAAGAGGCGCTGGGTGTGCCCAGATCTGGGGGTGTGCTGTGTTTGGTGACTTCCCCACCAACACAGCTGTGGCCTGGAAGAGGAAAATACATGCTGGCACCCTCCCAGAAAAGTCAGGGGCTACAGACATCTAGGAGAAGCTGCTGTACCCAGGGGCACGAGGGGAACTGAAGGCTCCACCTTTGGGCAGTGCTGCTCACCAATTTTTGCCATTGCAGACAGAGCTGCTGAACAGTTCCTGGTTCTGTTTGCCACTAAATCTGTGTGTCCTCCCTCAGGGTGACAGAGGTGTGTTTGCCTCTCTCTGTTTGCCTTGAATAAACAAACCTCTGTGGGGCAGGATGTCAGGAGTACATCACTATTCCTGGGGCACGCTGGAGTGCTGCTGTGACTGTGTTACCAATCTGTGGGCAGTAAATCAGTTTTCCTCCTGAAGTCTGCTTTTTCTTGATTTGCATTCAAGACCCTGCACCCTTGGGATGACTGGCAACATGCAGCTGCTTTTTTAGGAACCAGGGGACTTCTGTGAGCTGGGGGTGGGTAGAGGGTCTTTGCCCTAGTGAGAAGATTTGTTGGCAGAATAAATCATAGGAGTAATTTCCTCAAAACCAGAGGTCTCCAGGCCTGGCTCCTCACTGCTGCTTTGAGTAAGATGTTGGGTGAGGGAGGCAGAGGGGAGTCAAATGATGAGAAAGGAGTCTCTCAAATTAACTTGGCAGGATCTGCCTCAAGAGGCCCTGCAGAGCTCTTTGCTCAATTCAGCTGGGGTGCAACCGGAGAGAAAAAACCCTGAGCTTTCCTGGAACAGCTTTTCTTGTTTATTTTGCTTTTTCAGGCTTCTTTCAGATCTGCAAATCTGTGTCACATCATGTGTGACGGCAGCAAATAAAGTGAACTCTGAATTAATTTTGGGCTTGTTGTGTTTTGTTTTGTTTTCAGGGAATACAGGCCTCCCTCAAAAGAGGATACTTGAATACCAGTCAGACACCTGGTGAGCAACCCAGCTGTTCTCAGCTGTTCTTTCCATCTCTCTTTTTCATTGTTTGTAGAAACAATGAAGTGATCGAGGACTAAGAGGGTTGAACTGAAAAAAAAAAAGAGCCCCAAGTGCCAAGCTCTTTAGTGCTCTTTGTAAAACCCAAATAAATGGAAAAATAAATCAAGCTTAGACACCAGCAGGAAATTGAAAAGTTACATCAATGGAAGGACAGAAATGTATACGTCAATCATTTGGCTGGAGATGTTGTGGTACAAACAGATTTTTATCACTTATAGCTCTCTATTCAAATAGTTCTGTCCCAGAGTTCTTTTGTAACAGTACAGATCACAATTTTGTCAACAAGCCTCTGGGAACAAATATGAAAAATAGAGCAAGACTGGCTTTGCTCTCCCTGATTTCAAGTTTGCAAAGTTTTTACAGCATTGGCTTGATTCAGAAAAACAGAAAAAGCTTATACCTAAACCTCAGTCAAGGCAACAGGACTTGTTTGATGCCAAAGTGGGCACATCCCAAAGCGTTTTGTTGAGTAGAGATGGACTCCTTGAACTGCTCCATCCCCACTGTGCTCAAACCTCATTCTCACTTGTCACCTCTGTTTTCCCTCCTTCACAGCAGCACACATTTCTGCAAGTTGGTTCATTTGCCCCCGGGGAAAGGTTGGATGTGACAGCAGACTGTCCCCATTCCACCACCCCAAGCTGTCAGCCCCACCCCTGCACAGGGTTATTGTGGCTCCAGCTCCATCCCAGGGACGTGGCCCCTGTCATGGGAGCCCTGCTGCTCTGGGGTGGGGACAACTGGCCCCTGAGGACAAAGCCTTCCCTGGGAGATAAAAGATATGGGGATACAAACAGTCATAAATAACTGATGTCACTCCAAACTGAATCCTGTCCCTGCCTCACCCACTTCCACTCTGTTTACCACCAGGATTTTTTGTTTTGTCTCTGTTCCTTCCACACCCGCAGGTTACTTTGTGTTCCTTTAGACAGCAGCAGGACTCCAGCCTGCAGCAAGGGGCTTTCCTGGGAGATTTTCCCTTCTGACCAGGAAGGAACTATGTCCCTCTGCTGTTGAGACATTTAGGCCTCTGATCTCCTCCTTCTGACACTTGGGCTCTCCCTCTTGTCTAGACCCAGCAGCTGCATTGCAGTCAGTCCTGCCATGTTGCTCAGGTCTCTTTCCTGGCACCAGACTTGGTTTTCTGCTGCAAACTTAATCCAAATAATTTTTGCATTGTTCTTTCCTGGCCACTGTCTTATCATCTCTTCAATGTTCCCTCCTGGCTTCCTCTGTGGTTCCCATCTGTCTGCTGGCTCTGTGTGTATCTGCAGGCTTAGCTTCAGTCAAGTTTTGATGTCATTCATTGGACATCTTGTTATTACTTGTCTCAGCATTCTGGTTTCTCTCTGCTCTTGTCAATGCATTTCATGTATTTCAGCCTCTCTGAGTGAAATCTTGGTCCAGCGTATCCAAATTGAACTCAAGTTCAGGATATCCAGAAAGGCCCAAGCTGAAGGGGAAAGCAGGATGCTACAAAGGTGCCCATGAAAACGTTCACAAGCACAAGGTGAATTGAGCTGAGCCCAATTGGCCAAAACCCCTGAGATGCTCTACAGACCCGTGTGAACTCTGCCAAAATACAGTTCTGTTCTGAAAGCAGAGTTTTACATGATTTGCTGGAGAGTCACGAGTTTCCTGTCTCCACGTGGCTGCTGAGGACCTGGTTTGTCAATCTCCCAGCCAACAGCCAACTTGATACACATGGGAATAAAACTACTTCATGCTTCCAGGTAAGTAACTACCTCCCTGGTAAGCATTTCACTATACCTTGGGTCATTCACTGGACACAAATCAGAAGCAAAATTGACATAAATACATGATATTCTGAGAACAGTTCCAACACTTTTAGAAGTTGGTCAGCAGCCTTCATGCAGAAAAAGTGGCCAAAGAGGAAATGTTAAAAGTTTCAGCTTTAAACCATCATTTGTATCACCCTGTGAAAAGGGAGGGTGATGCAACAATTTATGCTCTTGGGCTGAGTGACTCACTGTACAGGGACATCTATTTTCAGTTCAATATAACAAACCTGTCTTTTGTCTAATGCTCAGCAGTTCTTGTCACAGCTATGCTCAAATGATGGATAATCCCTGGGGACAGAGGTGTTCTGGTCAGACTGTCAGCAATGTGCCATCTCTGGCCATGAGTCAATGACATTTTCCAGCAGCCCAGCAGCTGCAGCCAACACAAAAAAGAAAGCTTGGTGTCATATGAGACTGGGCCATGCCAACCTGCTCTTCACTGCCCACACTTCAGCTCACAGCAGGGCTACACCTGGGCAGGGAAGGCTGAGCCTCCTGATAGTCACCAGTGTGAACCCTCCCCATCAGCACTGTCCTGGTTTGGGCAACATCTCAATAAACTGAGTGCAGCCAAAAGTTGTTTTCATTCTTATTCTGACAAATCAGCTAATTAGAGTACAAAATAATATTCTCAGGCTTGGCAAATCCTTTTGACTTTTGAAAGATTTTAAAATTTATTTTGGTTTTTCTTGCTCAGACAACATGGAGACTCAGTGCTAAACTACACAAAACAAATTAAATATCCAATTACAAACAGTTGGCTCTGGTCTGGAAGCACTTCAGTTAACTGCCATGATTCAAAGGATAAAAATTATTTAATTTTGAATACCGTAATGCTTTTTAAACACAGCACATTGGCTGACCCATCCTGGATCACGGCCTCAAGAACTTCATATACTTGTTTTTGAAAATGAGGTTTGTGCCTTGTCCTGTTAAATGGATGTTCAAGCTGCAGTGAGGGGAGAGGAGCTGCCTATCTGCCTTTGGTGATGTTTCAAGGGAGACACACAGAGGTCTAGAGTGACCCACGTGTGTTATCCCAGGCCTAACACCAGTCCTGACTCCCTGGCCCTGGACCGACCACAAAGGTGCAAGAAACCCCCCAGCAGACACAGACAGCTCCTCAGCAAGGAAGGGAATGGCTCACCTGTATGAATGTGTCTGGCAGTGCAAGGATTTAAAGGGTGTTATATCCCTGAGTCTTCCATGACAATATTCACAGGTGCCATCAAGGATTGACAGAACAAAGCCATCCTTTTGGGCTGGATTCACACCAAAGTGTGTTTTTCAGATCCAATGCTGAAATTTCCTAAGAAGACACCAATTATCCCAGCTCAAGTGGACATTGGTATCTGTCCTCCAGTATTTGTCCTTCAGCTTCATAAAGGGCAGAGGTTTAAAGCACCACCACAAGCCTTTAGAAAAATCTGGGGGTGTAACATGAGGTAAATGAGGTGCCTGATCCTGTAGAGAAGATATTTGTGCTCAGAGGTGTGTTAAGTTTCACAAGATCCAGTGCAATCCCCAGGTTCCATGTGGACCACCCAGCTGCATGGCAAGAAACCCACTTTTTCTCATGGTTTTGTCCATACTTTATGTGTTTTGCAGCTTTTACAGCTCTTTTGTTTTCCCAGCTGGTTTGCCTGAGATCAGGTCACAGAAAGCAAAGGGCTTGGTCAGAATTTAAACAAAAGCTCTTTCAAATTTAAAATGAAGAAAGAAGAAAAAAACCCCATATGTAGGGAGACCCCTTCTCCAATGAGGGAGTTTGATTTGGAGGCTTTTCTACAAGAAATCCAAGGCTAACTTGACTCATGACAAGCACTGCCAAGGTGTGTAAGGTGGGTGAGATTCGGCTATCTGTGTAAAGAAAGAGAATTTCAGGAAATCAGAATATTTTAGGTCATAGGTTGAACTAGATGATCTTAAACGTCTCTTCCAACCTAATTAATTCTGTGATTCTGTGAAAAGACTTCAGCAACAGAAATACATATCCAGGATTTAAGACAAGGGTTAAAATCTCCTTCCTGATAGGCAGCCATCAGAAAAACCTAGGAGGATATAAGGGACTGGCTAGAAGATCAAAACCTCAGAGAGATGGATGCAGAACAGAGAAGCTCAGCTCCTAGCACAGCCATGGGCTGGATGGGAGACTGGACACAGTCCCTGCGAGGGTGAAATCCCAGCCTGACTGCAGGGTGCCAGGACAGCCCAAGCACAGCACAGCAGGGCTGTAGGGCAATGCTGAGGAGCTCAGAGGGGTGGGTTTCCCTGGGCACATAAGAAATGCTGCCAGTTTTACCCTTGGTCAGATTTCCAAGAACCAGACCCTGTCATCCAGTAATTCAATGGCAGCTTCTTTTTGTTCCTGGAGCACAGAGATCAAGATTTCTACTTGCCTGGCAGGAACTGAATAGGCTTTGAATGAACCAGAATTACTAGAGAAAAACATTAACTCTTTCATTTTTTTATATGAACTCTAAGTGTCCCATGAGCACATCGGGGTGTCATACATCAATCGCTGACATTTTATGCCCATGCAGACAGAGTATCCTGCATTTTAAACAACTGCAATAACAGAAATTTTGTTCCCATGGAAGCTATTTTTTTTATTACACTCCTAAACCTAGTCTTAATACTTCCAAGTGTACTTTGGACAGTGGCCAAGCTGTGCATGTGTGGTAGGAAGCTGCCTCGCACAGCTCTGTGCAAAACGGGACAAGGGAGAGTGGCTCCGCAGGCTCCTGTGGCATCTGAGCCCAGGAGAGGCAGAAGGCAGCAACAGCAGCTTGGCTGGCGAGGGGATGGTGAATGTCACCCCACAGGGGCCAGGCAAGAGGCTGCTGTTACTGTAACAGGGTGGAAAAGCAACATGAAGAGATTAAAAATAAAAAAGGGAGAGAGAGCTCCTTTGATAGCCTCAATATCACAATCAGGAGAGACTTCCTGGCCTCATATTTTCCGTATAAACACTCTTCACTGGATAAAGTTAATGGTTCCCTAACTGCAAGGCAGAAGGGCTTGATCAGTTTAATTGACGTCACAGATTGGGTATTTTAATGAAATGTGCTGTGCTTCCCCCCTTTATATGTTTGACCCTAACCTTTACCAGATGTTCAATTCCTGCTCCCTCACAGACACTGCAGCTCTGTGTTTGGGAGGCTCTTGGAAAGCTGAAATAAAATCCTCTGACACGAACCCTTTTGTTTGAGCTGCTCCCTGCCACGGGGATGGGCTGCACGGAGGGCTCTGCTCAGCAGCAGTGTGCCCAGGAGAGAAGGGGAACACAGCCAGAAGGATCTTACTGTGCTTTGCCTGCCTGTGTGGGAGGGTAAAGCACACAGTGCTGCTCCCCTGCCACTGGACAGGGATGAAATCACAGTCTTCCCTTCCAGCCCCTCCAAACTGTGGCCCTGAGACCAAAAGAAAGAGCCAGAAAGCCTGAACTAGGGATTTGGCTCTGCCACGTCCCCTTGGGCACTCTGTTCCTGCCTCTCAGCCTTGTTTTCCCAGGCATAAAACAGGACAATGTCCCTTTGCCCAATTACATCCTGTGTTTATCAGGGGCAGGGCTGGGGAGAGGCTGCAGGGCTTGGATTAGGAGTGCTCCCTCCTGTCCCCTGGGACCGCCCAGGCTCTTCCTTGGGCAAGAAGAAAACAGTACCAGCACCACTGACCCAGCACCCCTGTGTTGCTCTGGATGCAAATCTGCTCCAGGGTAAGACCCTCAGAAGTTGTATCTCCCTGAGCTCTGCAAGAGTGAAGCCAGCTGGAAATAAATCATCAGGAAAAGGGCATGTCATCAAAAAAGATGCCATCAAAAGTTTTCTAGTGTTTGATGGTCATTTAGAATGTCTCCCGCTTATTCATTTTTCAAAGAGAAGACAAAATGATGGAGTGAGAGAGGGTTAAAAAAAGATCCACATTCCCAAACCTCAGCTTTGGTTTTCAATCATTTTAGATAAATTGCAAGCTGGACCCCAGCCACCCTTTAGTTCTGGGTTTGGATTAGCAAACTGAAAGTCACAGATGAGGTTTTGCAAAACCAAACCCATATCCTCCTTGGCCTGCTCCTGGCTGAAACTGAGCTTGCCCTGAGCAAAAATAAGTGAATCACTCTTTAAAACACATACAGCAAAAATGCTGAACTCAACAACCACAAACTGAGAGTACAAAAGCCTGTGCAAGGCACTCATTCCTTTTAACCCTGGAGAGACTGAACTTGCATCACCAGCACTTTGCAGCAAATTAGGCAGCAAAAACATTTGGAAATGTCAAAAAAAGAAAAACTGATGCTTTTGTTTTGGGTAATTCCATGCACACACATAAAAACTATGTATTCTGTGGCCAAACATTTGTTCCTGAGCAGATGACAGTGGCTGTTAGCATGGCAGCCTCAGACCTGCTTGTGTTTTGCTTTGGCATTGATCCTGCCACGAGGTTCAGTGGATTGAATCAAAGTGGGTCTGGAGTTCTCCTGAACCCAGGATAAAATCCAGTCCAGCTGCCCTGCCTCAGGCACACACCTCACTGTAACTCCAAACAATACCCATGTGTAGGTTGAGTCTAAAGTGTTGATTATGTTCTTGAAAGTCACATCTGCTTCTCAGCCCATCCCATTGCAAATGAGCACTCTGCTCCCTGGTGTAGCCAGAGCATGAAGAGATGCTCATGAAGGACAAGCCCTGTCAAGGGCTCCTGTCAAGGAGCACAGGACAAAATGTGATAACCTCGCAGCCCATTCAAGCTTGCTGCCCATGTCAGCAGTGACTGTCTCACAGTACCACCAGCCTTGGGTTATGTTCCCAGAACATGCAAAAAGAAGTGGGAAATATACACTAAACCAGATCCCATCTCCTGATCATGAACCCATTAACATCACCACACTTTTATTAGCAGGAAATCCTTAATCCAGCCATCAAGATGTTCATGTAATTGCAATCTGATAAAAACAGCAGGTAGGGCCTCTCTCAACCCCAAGGTGGGTGGAGGGGCTCCTCTGAGTTCCCAGATTCACACAAAAAATACAGTCTGAGCACCAACAGTTAAGAGTGTTTTACCAGTGGCAATGAGAGGGATTCCAGCAGAGTAGGAAATAACATAATTTTCATTTGAATCAGGGTTGAGAATGAGACCAGGCTGTCTTCCCTCCCATAATTTACACATCCTCACAGACATATTGCAAGTGACTTTTCCAGCCAGCCAGGAGACAGCCACACAACCCACACCAGCTCTGGCGGGACTCACATGCCACAGTGTCCTACAATGTGTCTGTCTCTCTGGAAGAAGCATGCAGAGGGTTGTTTTTCTACTTACTGGCAATGAATTGTTCCACTTCTCTTGCTCACCAAACACTTTATGTTGTGGGGTTTTTTGTTTGCTCGTTTGTTGCAACCAGAGTGGCAAAAGATTGTCTGGGCTCTCGGGATCACACACCAAAGCTGACAGGGCAAGCAGCTACTTTAGAGACACTTCTTTAACCCCACTTTCAGCCCCACACTCCAGCCCACCCCTGAGGGTCACAGCCATGCTTAGAAGACACCTGGACCCTGAACTGTCCAGGCTTTCCCACCTCCTGCCTTCCTACACATGACTTTTCCACCAGCACTTCTCCCCAGAGAGGGTGAAAGGTGTGTCTTGTCAGTGCTTTCTGTGTATGGATTTGTTGTGGTTTGACACCAGCCAAGTGCCAGGCACCCATGAAAGTCACTCACCCTCCTCTGCCACAGCTGGGCAGAGGAGAGAAAAAATTAATGAAGGCCTTGTGTGTTGAGATAAGGATCAGGAGAAAACACTTCAAGGGTAAAACAGGCTCAACTTGGAGGTACAGAGTAAATTTATTGCTAACAAAATCAGAGGAGGATAATGAGAAGTAAAATAAGCCCTTAAAACACCTTTTCTTTCCACCAGTCCCCCCCCTTCTTCCCACCAACAGGGCAGGGATACAGGGCCTGGGGGATTTGGCCAGTTCATCACCTTAGGTTTGTTTCCACTTGGCTCAGGGAGAGGAGCCCTACCCTGTGAGACCGTGGGGTCCCTCCCACAGGAATCAGTTCTCAGTGAACTTCTGGAATGTGGCTCCACTCTCATGAGCAGCAGCCCTACCACACCTGCTGCACTATGAGTCCCTCCCAGGGGCACACAGTCCTCCCAAAACTGCTGCAGCACGGGTCACTGTTCCACGGGGTGCAGTCCTCCAAGGACAGGCTGCTCCAGCCTGGAAGCAGAGCCCTCTCTCCACTGGGGCTCCCACTGGAGCACAGCCTCCTCCAGGCATCCATCTGCTCTGGCATGGGCACCTTCCCCATGGGCTGCAGGTGGATCTCTGCATCCCCATGGATACCCATGGGCTGTGGGTGGATCTCTGCATCCCCCATGGATCCCCAGGGGCTGTGGGTGGATCTCTGCATTCTCTGTGGATCTCTGTATTCCTCATGGATTCCCCTGGTGTGCAGGTGGATCTCTGCATCTCCATGGATTCCCGTGGGCTATGGGTGGATCTCTGTATCTCCCGTGGGTCCCCATGGTCTGTGGTNCCCCCCCCTTCTTCCCACCAACAGGGCAGGGATACAGGGCCTGGGGGATTTGGCCAGTTCATCACCTTAGGTTTGTTTCCACTTGGCTCAGGGAGAGGAGCCCTACCCTGTGAGACCGTGGGGTCCCTCCCACAGGAATCAGTTCTCAGTGAACTTCTGGAATGTGGCTCCACTCTCATGAGCAGCAGCCCTACCACACCTGCTGCACTATGAGTCCCTCCCAGGGGCACACAGTCCTCCCAAAACTGCTGCAGCACGGGTCACTGTTCCACGGGGTGCAGTCCTCCAAGGACAGGCTGCTCCAGCCTGGAAGCAGAGCCCTCTCTCCACTGGGGCTCCCACTGGAGCACAGCCTCCTCCAGGCATCCATCTGCTCTGGCATGGGCACCTTCCCCATGGGCTGCAGGTGGATCTCTGCATCCCCATGGATACCCATGGGCTGTGGGTGGATCTCTGCATCCCCCATGGATCCCCAGGGGCTGTGGGTGGATCTCTGCATCCCCCATGGGTCCCCAGGGGCTGTGGGTGGATCTCTGCATCCCCCATGGATCCCCATGGGCTGTGGGTGGATCTCTGCATCCCCATGGATCCCCAGGGGCTGTGGGTGGATCTCTGCATCCCCATGGATCCCCACACGCTGTGGGTGGATCTCTGCATCCCCCATGGATCCCCAGGGGCTGTGGGTGGATCTCTGCATCCCCACGGGTCCCCACAAGCTGTGGGTGGATCACTGCATCCCCCATGGATCCCCACAGGCTGTGGGTGGATCTCTGCATCCCCCATGGATCCCCAGGGGCTGTGGGTGGATCTCTGCATCCCCATGGATCCCCATGAAGGGACACAGCTCCCTCACCATGGTCTCACCATGGCTGCAGAGGAATCTCAGCTCTGGCCCCTGGAGCACCTCTTGCCCCTCCTTCTCCACTGACCTTGGTGTTGCCATGTTGCTTCCCTCACATGTTTTCATCTCCTCCTTTTCTCTGGCTAGGAAAAAGCTTTGCCCACTTTGATTTGATTTTCTTCTCAAATCTGTTATCACAGAGGCATTACCAACCTCTCTAACTGGCCCAGCTCTGGCCAGCAGCACGTCCATCTTCAGAGCCATCAGGGACTGGCAATGCCAGAGATGGTGGAAGCTTCCAGCAGCTTCCCATGGAAGCCATCCTGTGCCCTGCCCCCCCCTCCACTACCAAAGCCAAACCATGCAAAAGCAACACATATCCCAAGGACAAGAAGCTAAAAGGGAATTCTGGATTCCCTTTTGGAGCAAAATCCCTTATCAAGGGCTCCATTCCTAAGAAACTCCTCTTTAGAAATCAGCTGTGGCATGGTCTGACACATGGGCTGGAGGAGATAATTCACTGTCACCTGTGTGTGTTGTTTGGAGACCAATTAGCCTTTCCCAGTTAAATGTACTTTTCCTCTCTGATTAAAAACATACTAAAAGCAATACCCTGTAACACACAAAGTGTCAGGGTCTGAGCTGATCTCAGTCAATGCACAGCTCCTCTTGCTGCAACCATCTCCCTGGAAGGCTTCAATCAACTGCACAAGGAAACTGCCTCAAATAAGGAAAGTGGAGCCAATGAAGCAGCCAGCATATGAATTCTTTTTTTTTTCTGTTTTCATAACTGGGCACCATAGATGGACAGTCTGGATTTATGGCAGGGTCTACAGCTTTGCTGCCTCCCAGCAGCTGCTGTGCAAAATAAGTCATCACCTAAAACAAAAAATCACTGAGTCAAGAGCCTGAGAGGGAAAAAGTGCAGGTTCTTCTCAATGAAACCAATAATTGATAATTAAATATCCAAAAGGAAAATGTTCTTTTCATCTTCTCACTGAAATGTGTCACTCCCTCCTTTTTGTATCCATGAATGCATTCATTCAATAGCATGGATAAAAGCAGGGTGACAGGGCCAGGCTGGCAGGAAGGTGCCACCAGCACCAGCATGGAAGTGACAAGTGCAGTGAATTTGGTGGCTCTGACTCCCTGGCTCACATGGGAGGGGAAGGAAGAGCAAGAATCTGGAGATGGCTGTTGCCTTGGACGTGCTGAAGTCGCTGTTGATTTTAGGCCAGAGAAGAATGATCTGATCTGCTGTGTTCCCTCGTTGTCTTGGCTCCCACTCATAAAGGCACTTAAAAAGCTGTCTAGCTTCAAGTATGTGCTTAAGTGCTGAATTAGTGAATTAGCATATTTACTCATCTGCAATCTCTTCAAAAGCCAACTGGAAGCCCTGGGATTTTGATGAATGTCTTGGATGGCCCCTGGGACAGAGCACAGATCCCAAGTTACCCTCTCTGACCACGCCTCTGTGGCTGTGGCAGCCCTGTCCTGAGGAGCTGCTGTGTGAGAAGAAACTGAGCTTGGATGCTCCTCTCTGGTCATCTCTAAGCTATACTGATGTAATTTTAGGTATCAGTTTCCTCCTGTCACTTGCCAGACTCAGTGCCTTTTGGAAACTTCTGGTTGCATGGAGCAGAGCTCACTGTCCCACTCCAGAAATGAGTTGATATTCTTATGCTCAGAGTCTGCTTCTCCTGCTAATTGAGGTTCTGAATGCAGTGATGCTTTTCCTTAGATTTAATTAGGGGAAGCTGTTTCCAGGGAATCGCACATACAGCTCACATCAAAGGCTGCACGGGCAGTGATGCACCCCAAGATGCAGCGGATGTGACTCGTGGTGACTCACGGGCCGTGTCCAGCTGCCAAATGAGTCAGCACTTGCAGCAGCCTCATCACAGTCCTGAGACCTGTGCTACCCTGGCCATGCCAGGTAGGAGGACATGTCCCCTTGCTTCTCAGACCAGAGCAGTGGCCCATCCCCAGCACTGTCCCCCGTGGGATCTGCAGCTCTGCACCATCAAACTCCCCAGCAGAGAACTTAAAATCTTGTTCACGTTTTTAGTTTGTTCATGGATGCTTATAACAAATGAGAGCTGCATTTCTGGTGAGTATCAAGCCTGGGTGCAGAAGACCTCAAGTCTTCTCAGCTCATTAAAAACCAGAGAAGCCAATTCCAAAGGAGCTGGAAGCCAAATGAAGTGCTGAAACAAGCAGTTTCTTTTAAAACTTCTGTGGGAGCAACATCCTTGTTGCTGCATCCCCAGGGGCAGATCACAGCCCTGGCCCGTGTGCCCCTTCCCCTCTCACTTTTGCCAAACTGCAGCAAATAATGGATTTTTTCCCCTTCTGTGGGAAGTCTAAGCTAAATTCTTGATGATTCTTGTAAAATCTGGAAGCTGATCAAGCCTGATTTCCCCACTCACACCCCCGTGTAATTTGTGGTGTGGCTGTGCAGGCGCAGGGGAGGACTGTGGCCATCTGCTTTTCTGGATGGGAGAGGGAAGGAGCCACAAGGAAAGTTCTGGTGGGGCAGCTCAGCTCTGGGCTGTGATTTAAAACTGCAAATGCAACAAATCCTCTCCAACTGCCCTGGCTTTGCTCAGGAACCAGAGTCCAGCTCACAGAGCAGGCTCAGGTCACTCAAGTTTAATGACCACTGACTTGGGAAGGTGTGGAAAGGCAGATGAATTGCTGCCCTTGGTCCAAAATGCCTGCAGACTGCAGCTCTACAGCTGACAGATGGGATGGTGTGGTGGGCACTGCCCTGTCCTGGTGACCTGACTCACAGAATGAAGCTTAAACTGCAAATGGAAGGGCTTATCCCTCTCCTTCCCATCCTGGAGGCATTGCTGGCACCAACAGCCACAGCAGCTCCATCGTGGCAGTTTCAGCACCTCCACTTGAAAAGAGGAGGCAAGATTGAAATTTTATTTCTGATTGACTGAAAGCATAGCTCAAAAATCTAATTTTTTTTTTTTTTCATTTTTGAGGTTTCATTTTTTCCTTTTTTTTCAGTTTATTTCTCATTTGGAGGAAATGCTGAAACTATTTCCACCTCTGTTCTGAGATGGGACATCACCTTAGTTTTTAGAATGTTAGAAGAGGTCATTGAAGTTATTCTTAGAGGAAAACCTGAAAATCTAAACAAAAACTTCAGCAAAACACAACATAGGCTCAGAAAACATCCTAATGCCTACAAATCTGTACTTTTCACTGGAAAAAGATGCATGAGAAACTATTGCCTGTGTTTACAGAGAGCAGATGGGAAGAGTCTGGTTGCTGCTACCCCACAAGGGCCTGTTCCCATCCCATCCCATCCCATCCCATCCCATCCCATCCCATCCCATCCCATCCCATCCCAACCATCACCTCCTAACTGGCAACCCCCAGAGCCCCTCATACACAGCTCTGCTGTTACAAATGGCAGCACCAGAGTCAAGGGGGTGAGTTAGAGGATCAGCAAGGAGCTCAAATTGCCCAGAGTCCCACCAGCTGCTCTCTCTGAGGACCACGCTGGCTCACAGCAGAGCACATCCTTGAAACCATTGTTGGAAGCAGCCAGCAGGAGCAAAACCATCCTGTCTTCTGTGAATTCCACGTCCAAAACAACAGGGTGTTGGCTTAGTTGATATACTAAATATTCTGGGCTTTTTTCATATCCAGCAAGGCAGACCAGGTATGTCAGAGCTAGGGTATTCACAAGTCAGTTCCATTGGAATAAACAGCTCTTCCAGAGCATTTTCCAAATTGCACCAGAACTCAGGGAGACCCTGGGCTGGGGCTCCTCACTCTGCTGCAGTTGGGTGCTTCCCTCTGTGGCTGTGATCCCCACAGGAGACAGTGGGGATGGACACTGACAATGAAACATCCTTGCACACATACCTGGCACTGTGAGTGCCTGGCAGCCTGCAGGGATGTCCAAGGAGAGGGATAATGGGCACACTGATAGAAACCCAGCAAGAGGGGCAAAATCTCAGACTTTGCTCGCTCACCACTGCTGCAGATAAATCACTGCTTTTACAAGGCATTATTGAATTCTTTCCAGGCTGACCATCCAGCCCCTCCACCACCATAGAGCAGACTGGCACAGAGTTGTCCAGACAGGATATCCTCCAGGGAACAGCCTCTGCAGAGCACAGAACAATAGAGCCCTGCCTCTGGAGCTGTGGATACACAACGTGCCCAGCCTCTTCTCCCCCAGCCCTCAGCTATCTGCTCTCAGCACAGCACCATGGTATCAGATCTGCATCAGCATCTATTTCCTGTTTGTGAGAGTCCCACCAGTGCTACAGGGAGCAGAGCAGGCTCTGTCCTGCACCTCTGCCCACCCTGTGGATGCTGCAGGTTTTGAAAGCTCAGGTATCTCCATGTTTGCTCTCTGAGCACAGCAAACCCACCAGCCAGTCTGGCCCATGGCAATGGCTGCAGGGCTTTCTGCAGCTCCACTTCCATAGGTTCCCATCCCTGTTTCGGGATCAAGCACATGTACATAACATCGTATCAAAGTCTCTCTCATGAGGGCTTTGAGGAAACCACAGGACTGAAGCATCTTCCAGTCACCTTGTACACCAGGTGGAAAACATTTCCAGTGGTTGTAAAACACTCAGCCAGTTGCTCATAGTCTCCTTGGTTATGATGCACTGAGTCAACTGCTGCCAGCTCAGCTGCCTAGCCCTATTCTGCTCTCAATTATATAAATTTGGCAAATTTGGAACAACTTCACTTTCACAGCATAACCTGGTTTAATGGAGAGCAGCATCTGGTGTGCTTTCTAGGTTCATGCTGTGTAATAGGGAACAGACTTGGATCTCTGACTCATCAGCAAGGGAGCATATATTGAAATTAAGCTCCCAATAGGTAAACATCTCTTGAGCACAATTTTTTCTTGCCCTGGTTGTGGAAGCAGTGTGATTTAGCACTGAACTGCAGCCTGACACCCACTGCATGCAAAGGGCAACTTCTGTAGCACTGAAAAGTTTATCTTCTGCTTGACAGTGAAATGGAGAAAGTCTCGTTAAAAGCCATTCCAGACTTAATGCAAAGCCCTGACATCCTGCCCCTGGAAGCACGAGCACCCTGGTGGGCCCCAAGGGATGGAACAGCACTAGCTCCAAGAGCCCCAGGGGTATTTCTTGTGGTGCATGCCACCTAGTTTTCCCTAGTGACTCTGCTGAAGCTGGGTTTGATTTGTTAATGTGTTCATCAGCATGGAAACTGTTTATACAGGATTGTGGGAAGAAAACCCTTCACAGAGGGGTTTGCTACCATGGGTTGGCCACGTGTGGGGCCAGGTGGCTCCTTGGTGGCTGTCAGTGTCCCCAGGCATGCCCTGTCCTACAGCACCCACATCTGTTGCAAGCAACTGAAGACAAAGAGCACAGAAAAAAGCTCCTTTTCTCCCACAGGCAAAGCAATCCCATGCTGCCAGCACAAGCAGGAGGTGCTGTTGGGAATGCCCAAGCAGGGGGCTCAGCCTGGATTTCAGCAGTGCAGCACTAACTGGCCCACGGTCACTTATATCCCAAGACTTGGCCATTGCTGAGGATTTTGATCCTTTGGGATCTTTGACATCTTGAACCATACCTCAATTTCCCAGCCTCTGCAGCAGACAATGTACAACATCATGTAAATGTGTGAGAACAGAATGGAGTGAAGCCCTGTGACTGAGGAACATCTCTCAAAAGACTTAAAAGAGGCTCAAGAAATTTTTTTAGCACTTGTTCTTGTGTGAGCCCCAGTGGTCACTGTGTCTCAGGTGTTCCCAACTGTTTCTCCATTCCCTTGGCACCCCAAGGGGGAACAGCCAGATCCACTCTCCCCACAGCCCTTGCTGTCTGAGACTCAGCTTCTGCTACTCTTTATGTGCAATCTTTTATAAAATGTTTGAGTTTTGAAAATCATTCTTCTCCCACAAACTGATTTCTTTCCATGTACTGAGTACCCAGGGTATCACAAATAAAAAGCAAGTCACAAAAAGAACCTTAAAACCCCCTATAGAATCCCTGGTGTCACTCCATGACAAACAGACTCCCAGCCTGTGGTGCTGGATGCATTTCACAGCAAGAAGAGCATTTTGCTTCATTCCAAGCAGGAAACACCCATTCCAACATTTGCTTTCTTTGCTGGGTACTTGTCTTTCATTCTGCATGCCTGAGTGCAGGACTTGCAAGCATTTTGTAATTCCAAGAACAAGCACATTAAAACCTCAGAGCAAGGGGAAAGCCCTTTTCCTGCCAACGAGGCACTTTATTGTCAATACCCCATTGTTGTACTCACTCTCACCACCCCTTAAAGCAATTAATGGATAAATCACGGATTTTTCTGTGGCATTTCTGTGGGTGGAGTTTATTCCCATCCTTATCTGAGCAGCGGATCTTTCCCACCAGTAACCTGGTGCCAGGGTGTCCCACAGCCCGTGACGCCGGTGCGCGCTGCAGAACAAACAAACTCAATTAGGGGAGGATATTTACAATTGCTGACCAAACTCTCGATTTCCTTGGTAAGCTCCTCCAGACAATGTGCTCCAGCCCCCAATTGTACTGTCAGAAATTCATACAGGCCCAAGAATGAGAAAACATTGTGTTTAGATTTGTGATAGGCAAAGCAAAAAAAAGGGAGAGATGTTTTTGGAGGGATCTCCCCCAACCCCATGTGTTTGTTTATTTTTACAGCCACAGAATGGAGCAGGATGAGTGCAGAGCCTCCCCTTGCCCACTGTCCTGCATCTATCTAGAGCCAGCCCTCAGTGCTGGCAGCAGCAGGGCAAATTCCCTGGGAGAACAGAGCTGCACCTTGTACATGAGGCTTGTTGTGGCCCCAAACTCCTGCTGTGCCTTCACTGGGCTCATTAAAACAGCTTTTCCCAGATCTGCCAGGATTCAAACAGGAAACTGTGGTGCCAACATGCTGGCATTTGCAATGGAGGATAAAAGAAGCCTTCACCTCTCATCACAGCTGTAATTCCTGCTCTTTCAAGGGGAACCCTGCAGGCTGCAGCTCCCAGCCCCATCCCACAGAGCACTTACAAGATGAGATAAAATACCCCCGTTTGCAGGGCATTTTCTGCCCTCTGGGAAGCCAGACTTGTGTCCCTTTCAGCCCTGGTCTGTGTCAGCACTCAAACCCCCCCGCAGGACACGCTCACCTCAGGCTGCTCTCAGGTGTAAACTCCTAAATCCCCTGAACTGAGAAGTCCCTCCTGAATTAGAGCTGCCCTGGGACAAGCAGTGTCCCTTCTGGAGAAGGTCTGGCAGACATCCCCAGGTGAGTGGTGCCATTCCACAGAGCCTGGCCCTGAGCTGCTGCTGGAACACAACCTTGCAGAGGATGATGCATTCCTGGTTTATTCCTGTGCTGGAGCAACCTTGCTGGGACCATGCTTCCCACAGGATGCTAAAGGTGCCACATTAGGGGCAACATCTTTGGAATTTTCAACACAGAGGAGATCACGTTCAGCCCTTATTTTTGCCCCAAGCAAAATCCAGGTTTTTACCTTCATTAACACAGACTAACAACAGAGCTTAACTCTGTGTGGGCTGATGGCTTAATGTTGGAACCAATTCTGTTTCTTATTAAATCAAGAGCAAATCTTGAGTGATGGCACTGCAAGCAGTGTTTTCCATATTTTCACCAGTTTAATGAAAACCAGAATTTGGCTCTACATCTTAAGAGATAACACTCTCTGTACTTGTGGCCAATATATGAATGTCTTCCAGCATTGTGCATCTCCCTCCAAAACCCTTGCAAGCCTTCCTTGATAGGTTATTCAGGGATCAGGGTCTGAAAATCCGTAAAATACATGAGCTGTGCAAGATTTGCATTTAATTTAACATAGTTTTTCTTATCTTGTTTCACTGAAAACCTGCCTTTGTTATTTAGGGGATTAGCAATGTTCAACAAGAGAGGAGGAGAAGGGACTGATGGCTGTGGGACTTGAAGTCAGTAAAACACAGAATTATAGTTGTTCCTCCAGATTTACAGCAGACTAACATCAACCTCTGGTTCAGAGAAGGAATATAAATTAGTTGGTTAATAAGAACTGGATTCTAACCAGCTGGATTAGGATCCTGTAACACTCATGCATTCTACTTCTCTCTCCTTGCCCTGTTAATTGACTGCAGGCCACCCAGGGTAACAAAGACATATGACACAAATATAGTGTATATTTATGTTGGCTCATCTTGCAGTAATCTCCTTCAGGGTATGACCTGATTTTAATAACTCAGACTTACCCTATCACTTTCTGGCTCATTTCCTTACGTGCTTATAGCTTATATAGTGCCTTTTGGTTTATTCTTTCAGCACATTTGGAAAAAGAATTTTAAAAAGAAACAAGAAGATAAAATGAGAGAGGAAGAGGGAATATGGCTACAAAAATTCATTAATATCCATCCCCATCCTAAAAATATTTATTAGCACAGATCCCCTCCTGACAATGTTTCCCCACAGCCAGTAAGAGCATTTTCAGAACAACTGGAAGATGTGAGCACTACCATCTGTTCCACCCTCAGTGAACTGAGAACTGTAAACATCTCCAAGGCTGGGTCATTTATCATTACAAGAAAGTATACAAAGAGGCAGGAGTTGAAGTAAAATCGGTCTCATGGTGGGAAGAAATCTGATTGTAAAGGCACACCAAAATATCTTCCAATGTATCAGCATTCCTAAAAGCTTGCAATGGCTTGTACATTTGGTTCTCTGGAGTAGAGACTGCTTAAATTAATTTATACCTGCCTGTTTACAATTCTTTGTGTACTTTTGATATTATTAGTTTAGATAGTTGTGTGGCACTGATATAGTTATGCTGCTAGAGTACATTCAGAGAAATTATGAACTTTAATGGGAATTCCAAATATGTTACTGAGCTAAAGAGGAAGAAAACCTACTGAGCCTCAATTGTTTAGGATGGAGCAGAGAGGTATTTGGGGTGGAAGTCTGCAATCAATGATTTTACCTCAAGACCTTTTAGTTTCCACATCCTCTGTTCCACACTGCTTGTTCACCCTATCTTAAAGCAGGTACTCCCTAAAGCTGAGATTAGAAGAATTAGAGTATGAAGAAAATTTCAGACGAAGGTAAGCTCATCCCATTGTGAGGAATGAGAACTGCCAGCCAAAGAAAGAGAAAAAGCAGCCGAGAGCAGATTGAAGGAGAGATCCCCAGGCACAGTTGTGCCTCCACGATGCAACAAAGGGTTCAAAGGAGCCAAACATCTTGAGGAAAGAAAACAAAAGAACTGGCCTCACGTGAACTTTAATTTTGTCCAGAAATTCCACTCTGGATCAAAGAGCTACAGAGAAAGTTTAGTTGGAAACAGCATTTTCCTGCACAGAAGTTCAGCTTCAGCAAGTGGAAAACTTTTC
Organism: Hypocryptadius cinnamomeus; assembly: GCA_013400635.1. Lineage (NCBI taxonomy): Eukaryota > Metazoa > Chordata > Aves > Passeriformes > Zosteropidae > Hypocryptadius > Hypocryptadius cinnamomeus. The sequence continues at coordinate 53,528 of VYZP01028600.1, read as the reverse complement.
CCCTCCTCATGTAAGACTAGTTTTGTCAAAGTCCTGGCCTGTTCTAGCCTAAGTCCAAAGGCATCTTTTGAGAAAAAAACAAGTGCAAGCCATGTTTGGGCTGTTATCTGGGCAGGCAGGGCAAGGCACAGAGGGAACACTGGGCGACCCCTTTAGCAACTGCTCTGCCAAAAGCCCGGAAGTTAATTATGGTTTACAAAGAGCCAAGAATGAAAGTGGCTGGTCCACAGGGAGATGTGGACGTGTCCCTGGGCCTGAACTAGGAAGAGGTGAAGCACAAGGTGACCTAGAGACAGAGTCATGAACTTCTGAGACGTGTCTGCTGCGTTTGGTGCTGTTCCTGTGAGGAAAGGAGCTCCTGGACAATGCTGAGGGAAGAAGCTCCTGCAAACACTGAGGAGAACAGAACAGCAGGGACAGCTGTCTCTTGTGTGCCTCCTGTTGAGTCATTCCAGTACAATGGGAGCACATGGACACACCTGTGAGTTGTGTCCCTTTGTGGGATGAAATTTCACATTTCAGAAAAGCAAGAGCCATACCAGCTCTGAGTGTTAACCACCCACGCTGCCCTCTGATGAGGATTTCATAATTTGGTTTATAAAGATCAGACATGATAGATTTACTACCTTCTCCCCACAGTTTATTATCTATTGACATAGTTTTCTTTGCAAATTTCAGTTTCCAATGACTTGCTAGTGTTAGCACTGGAGAAGCAAAGTGCAGAATGATGCCAGTGAGCTCTGCTAGATGTGCTGTACATCACTCTCTGGCTGCTGCTCTCAGTTCTTCTGAATAGACTCAAAAAGTTATTGGAAATCTAAAGACTTTTGTCCAAAGCTGGAATTACTATTACTTGGGTTTTCAAGGAACTGCACAGGGGGTTCTTTACAAAAATTAACTGACAAAAATCTGCCTTTATCCTTTGAAATAGGAGCACGGCTCAGGAAGGGATCCTCAGCACTGCAGACACATAATTGTTCATATCCACCTAGTAAACTTCATCTTAGTGGGGCAAAAACCCAACCAACCGTTTCTTTCCCACACTTCTTGAAATAAAGAAATACTCTCTGATGGCTAGAGAGACCTTCCAAGAATATTCCACCAAGAATATTTATGGCCAACCTACACTTACTTGTTCTTGTGCCAATGTTGCCCTGTTTAAACAGTTCTTTCTCCCTGGTGCTTTACCCCTCCAAAGCATTTATTACCTTCCTGATATAATCCAGCGAGGATGGCTTGTACTCAGAAAGCTTTTACATCTTTCTCATTGGTTTCTCTCTTGCTGTCAGAGACTGCAAGTACCTGTCCCAGGGGTCGCTGCACCTCGTGGCTCACCCCAAGGTGACACTCACAGATTACAAAGAGTTATTGAACACCTTCCTATAATGTCCTGTTTGTTCACTGTTAGCTTCTCTGAAAAGAGGAATCTGACTTTTAGTCACAAGGCCACCATTGAGTGACACCTCAGCTATTGAAAGCCAGGACAGTGAGACATCAGCACAGAAAGAGTCCGTGGAGGTATAAATGCACATCTTCATCCAAACATCATTAAAAGTTAATTTATACCTTCACAACAGTGACCACAACTGGAGACAGGACCTGATGGATCAGTATTCCAGCCCACAACCCCTCCCCAAGGTGCTGCAGGTACTCAGTGCTCACACAGCAGCTCACGGCTCTGGCAGATGGCTCATGGCATTTCAGAAGCCCAGAAAGTGATGATCCTTGCAAAAATTAGATTACAAACGTAAAGAAAGGCCAAAAAAAGTCATGCCACACAGATATGAATATTGGTTCTGCCCACCTCAAGATCTGTGGATGTTTGCTCCTGAATGTTTTTGCTCAAGCTGAGGTTGGAAAGGAATCAGCTTGGCACGTTCACACTTGATGTCTTTCTTTTGCAGTGATCCCATTGTTCTGAAACATAATGGGGCAGAGTTTTCTATAGTCCCACTGGGACTGTATCAAAATTGAAATCAGCACTGAAAAGTGTGCTGTGTAATGCTGCTGCCTGCTCTTAACACCATGATTTCAGCCAAGAAACAGTAAGTTATTCACATTTACGCCCAGTGAACTGGAAAGTCTTTTATCCAGGCTCCACATTAAATTTCAGCTGCCAAAAATGGTCTCATTCTTATTCAGGTCAATACTTTTGACTTCTTAGGCTTGTACAGTTCCCAGGGCAGCCCAGGCCTGCAGCAGCTCTGAGGAGTCCTGTTCTCATGGTGTTGTTACTTGACAGCATGTTGATTTTAGGGCACTGGCTTCCTTCAGACTCCTTCAATCAATACCCAGTAAAGGAGTATGGAAAACTAGCTGGTCAAAGGCATTGTATTCTCCCCAAAATTCTGAATTATTGTCAACATCCTCACCTTTAACATTAAATCTTGAGGCTTGAGGCTAGACCTGATTGCAGAGTATTTTGTGCTTTTTGCCTTACCCCAAACACATGTACAGCTGAGAAACAGGAGGTCAGACTGACCAACAGCCATTCTTCAGTACCACATGCATAAACCCTCTATTAGTGTCCTCACAGTGCCTCATTGCACAGATTACATTTCTTTAGAAAAGCCACTGATGAACCTTCTCCCTGCCATTTACACTGGTGACATTCACTCAGGGACTGAATTCATGCCACGTGCTGAGGGACAGAGGAGCACCAGGAGCCCAGGGAGGATGCTGGGGAACAGATGCTATTCAGGCTCCTACCCTGATGAGAAAGGGCTCACAAACCTGAAGAGGCTGCAGGTGCTGTGGATCTATAGGGACTTAAAATTAAAATCTTAAAAAATACAAAAAAAAATAGGGTTCATGGGAATCATGATAAAAGATGAAAAATAGACTGCTTATCCCTGAGGAAATGATGCTTCTTCTCAGTGCTTTGAGATGAGGTTCAGGGGTATCCAAGAAGCCCAACTGCCTCTTCCCTCAAGCAGGTAGGGACTGAAAGCACTGGCACAGAATTAGTGGGGAAAAACCCCAAGTTAAATTGCAGCCATTCAGTAAATGCTGTCTGGAGCCCACCAGCAGTGACAGCCATGTGAGCAGCATGGGACAGCATTGTGGTCTGCACCAAGCCCTCTGAAAAGCAGCTCTGTTTGTTTTTAATTTTCCCTTTCCACAGAAGTTGTGCCAGCACAAAGCCGGGGAAATTGAGTATTTTCTTTGGAAATGCCTCAGAGATAACCAGGCTCTTAGAAAGTGCTACAGATATGGCACCTTCCACACACACACCTTGGCAGAGGGCTGAGGGAGCAGCTGAATGTCCCTAAGCACTGCTCTGCTCCTGCTCCACGCTGAGGCAAAGCCTCACAGTTCTCATCTGATGGGGCATCCAACCTCTCAGTGGGTGCTGGCCTCCTCTCTCCTGGCAGCAAACGAGGAGCAAAAGGCTCTTGTGAGTCCTTACCAGAAGACTTCCTGCTCCTGGACATGCCTCATCATGGTAAAATCCATTTCACACACCAAGCTTCCCCCCAGCTTGACACAGGTTGTATCAAGGGTCATTTCCTCTGTGCCCACAGGCTCTGCTGGGAGCTGTGCTGCTGTGGGCAGCACAAACCTAGGGTGCATTTGGCACCTTGACATAAAGCACTAGGCCAAAACTGAGCAAAATCCACAGTTCACATCAAGAAGGGCAGAAGGTGCTTTGCTTTCTTCTAAAGATCAGCCAAGGTGGCATTAAAACCACACCTGATGATACATGACACACCTGCAAAGGATGGAACACTAACACTCCAGAGCTCACTGTTCTGCCCTCCACAGGTTTGGGTGCTGGAAACCCCAAAGATACACACTGAGGAATTTTGGGACCTGTGGATGTTTCTGCACCTGTTTGTAGATTCAGCTAATCCAAAATTAGCCAGGAGAAGTGGAAGAATCATTTGTCAGCTCCTGGTCTCCTCAGCCATCTTGAAAAAAATGTCACAGATACATTGACACTTCTGCTGTTGATTTAAATAGCAGCCACCGGCCAGGATCCACTGCTGGGTGAGGGGCAACGTGGAGCTCCTGTCTCAGGCTCCTCCTGTATCAGATGACTCACCAACATGCCTGAGAAACTCCCTTGGACCACAGACTCCAGTAGCAACCCCACAACAAACACTGTGCGGGGCTGCAGCCGCCCCTGGGGTTTAGGACGTGGTCCTGGCAGAGCTCTGCTCCCTTCTGCTGCTGCCTCGTGCCCTGGGCTCGCTGCTGGGCTGGCACTCGGGGGACATGGGAACCACCACTTGGCCATAATTTCCTTTGCCCCCTAGTAAGATGTTCAGTCTCTCAGTCCTGTTTTTTCATGAGTACATTCGTGACAGTAAAACCTCCTCCCCAACCTTTCCAACCTTTCCTGTGAGCTCCTTGAACAAGAGGACGCTCATGCTCACATTTAACAGGGTGTTGCTCGCTGTCGTGGCTGGGCCCTTGTGCTGCCCCATCTCTAGACTGTGACTGCTTTTGTGGGGTTCCACTGAAGTGTCCTGATGCACAAATGCATCCTCAGAACACTGGGTCTGTGAAGCAGAAAAAGTCATACCCCGAAGCAGCTCCTGCAGCCACCCAGTACCTCCTGTCTGCAAAACAGGCTAAGGAGGGGTTTCTGTTCCAGCCCACGCTCTGGCAGCATGGCCTGCCAAGCCTGCCTGTCTCACATGGAAATACAGAGCTCCTAGGAGTCACTTGGAAAATCATTTCCCCTCCGCCTCTCCTATCACACTGAGGGCAGGAGTCTTGATTGCAGCGCTCCCAGCCCTACCCCAGGAGAGCTGTAGCTCTACCTCCAAAATGCAAGTTAAGCATTCTGCCTCTGCGGCTCCCCAGCTCTGGAGAGGACACTCCTAAAAAAACACTTCTCGTGTGGACCAAGAGAAACTACAGAGCTTCCTATTAGCTCATTGTGATCTGCACTGTGACCCTCTGCAGCTGCATCAGACACACCTTCAAGCCTCCTCCAAAAGCAATTCTTGTGCCCAACTCCAGCTTTACTCACAGGAGTAATTTCTGCTCATTCTGTTTCACCAGAATTAGTGGGGCTGCACACAGTGAAGGGCAGTACTTTAATATGGGTTAGCAGGAACAGGCACTTCATGGTTTAAGCTATCCCAGCAAGATCTTAGCACACCACATATTTTCTCTTCATCTGTCAAGAAAACTTGACCAATATCCAGGGATTTCCCCAGAAAGACTTGGAAAAAAACCCTGTAATACAGATGATGTATAATTTTCAATACAAGAGTGAAACTATTACATAAAGGATTTCAGAGCCAATACAAGTCAACATCCTATGAGGTTCTCATATATTTTCCAGATGAGATTCTGCTCTGACCACACCAGTTCTAGTTTTGTTCTTTTGGTTTAAATGTTGTTGGTTTTTGTTTGGGTTTTTTGTTTTGTTTTGTTTTGTTTTGTTTTTCCTTTTAAGATGCTAGTTAAAGCAAGGGATTACCTACATTTTAATGAGAAACAAAGAATTTTGGTAGAAAAACAATTGCTGAGATAAGTATCTACTAGTCCTAGAATATAACCACAAGCTAAGTCTGATGATCCTTCTTAACAAGAGAAAAAAGGGCAATCTTTTGTTGAAAACATTATTTGTAATTTTAATATTGAACTTTTCCTGCTGTAACTTCACTTGTGCCATCTTGCCTCCACTGATTAGTAATTCTCTAAACACACAGTAACTCAAGCTATTAGAGTTAGAAATTTACTTTGTGGGAGTTTTTAATGCTCTGAAGATAATGCATGTTTATATCCAAAATCATGTCTTTATTTGGAACCCAACTCTTCAAGCACATAATTATGTAAATAGTTCTTGGCCAGGCAAAAAAGAAAAAATTGTCTTCAGGATTTGTCAGCTGTGAGCGAAGATCCCCAGTCTGCTGTGGCTGTGTTAGGAGGGAGCCTGCACAGGCAACAGGGCAAGAAACACACTCCCACCTTGGGCTGGGGGGCCAATATTTGGCTGTATTTATTCCCCATCCAATGCTCACCTTTTTTCACACAGTTAAGGAAGCTGGGGGAGAGCCAGCCACAGCATCACTGAATGTGTCCCCTGACCAACAGAGCTGCCATCCTTGCTGTCCCAGGTCAGACAGACTCCTGTCAGCCCAGAACCCATCCCCAACAGCCCCTGGTACTGGCTGTGGGATTTGATGTCAGCAGCCCAGGAGCCAGCCTGTAGCACATGATATATATAATTCATTGTTCTCACAGACCCAGGAGAGGCCCAGGGCTGTGTGTACATCCAGATGGAACCACAACCCTTCCCCACTGCTATCTACTGCACAATGTTTATCAGGGCTTACAGACCACTTCCTTTTCAAAACCCTTATTGAAATCTGCACAATAAACAATTTGCCCAATTGGGTTTAGGAAGCCCTCAGCCCTTTTCCTTTCGAGGCAAAAGAAAAGAGATTTATTTATGATATAGAAGCAGCCTGGACTCTGGAGGGGCTGGGGGAGTCAGGCGAGAAGGTTCGAGGCTGTGGATGTGAACACAGGCATTAAGAGGGGACATACCTGCCCCAGGAGCCTGTAATACAAGAGACAAGAATAGATAGTACCTACCCCCCAATCTAGACAGTAAAAGTCACCCAAATCAGAGGTTAAAGCCACTTTGCTGAAGTGTGGCAGCAGCACAGGTGTCACACACAGCAGGGTCAGGATGGCCTCAGCATGGCCTCAGCCCCTCCCTTCGTACAGGAGCCTGCCCAGCAGGAAAGCCTGAGTTCCTGAAGACCCCAGGGCCCATGTTTGCTGTAACCAGACACAGCTCTGACCTCCTTTCTGGTTTTGGTCCCTGGATTTTGGTTTGCTCCCGAGGAAGCTGTGGAAGGCAATCCCAGGGACACAGCAGCTGCCAAGAAATCATCTCTTATCAGATATGGGTGGCACAGGAGGGAGCACAGACACCTCTTCCTTACTGGGTTTAACTTCCAAGTGTCTTCCACATCTTCCAGGTGCAAAATTCAAAGTGAATACTGCATCCCATAGGAATACCTATGTGCATTAAGGATTTGAAGAACAGGCACTACATGGCAAGCATGCACTGCTGCATTCAGGGCATCAAATGGGAGGCTGAGAGAAAAAGGAAGAAGGAAAAATCTTCCTGAACAGAAAAGGTACATTTTAAACACCATTCCTCCAAGAAGAGGGGCCAAGAGAAGCAAGGTAATGCTTGCTCTTTGGGAGAAGATGCCCATTCAAATGAGATTTTCTGAAAGCCACACAGATATGAGGAGGACTGAGGAAATCTGCTCCCAGCTGAGAGCTGCTGAGATCAAACCCCTGCCTGAGGTGAGCTGTTACAGGGCAGAGATGCCAGTGCAGGAGCAGGGGAAGCTTTGAGCCTGCAGCAATTCCCAGGTACAGAGGTCTCTCAAAGAGGAGCAACAGCTTTTCTTATCTTTTGATAAATGAAGCATTTCTACCAGCCTGAAGCCTGAACAGTTCCCTCTCCTTTTTCTAACATGAAAATCCCTCTGAAAATCCTCTGTTGGATTTTTGGTGGGATTTTTAGTTTTTCTATCGGAAGCTGCTTGTAGTACACAGGGTACAGTGGGGTGAAGACACAGTTATCACCCAGGAACAGTAGCTTTGATGCAAGATAGAAATAATTTCTTTTCTTCTTTGAACTGTCATCATCTGCAAGGGGCAGCAGAGCCAGGATGCCCTCCCCACCCTGGGAAGGGAGGCAGCTGGTTTGGGCAGGACCTTCCACACTGCCTGGAGATTTTGAGCCTTTGCCCAGCCAAGCAGTGGGGATACTTTTGCTGGGGAAATGCTGACCTTTCTGCAGGGCAGGAATTCAAGGCAATGCTGTGAATATGAGAAGTGCAGCAGCACTTGGTATGAGATGCCACATTAATGATCCACATAACACCAACAGAGGGGCTTTCATGTTAAAGAGCTCCACGCTTCTTTTAATGAACTTTACACCACGGGTAGATCTGGCAGGAAATGCAGACACACCTGGAGGGGAATGAGTTAATCAGCCAGCATCAGGCACATTGTAGATGAGAGAAGTCAGGTATGGGTATAGTGGCACCAGGCATGCATCAAGTGCAAAATCATTAGTGTTTCCAAAAAAAACCAAAAAAAAAACCAAAAAAAAAAAAAAAAAAGAAAAAAAAAAAAAGAGAGTAGAAGGGAGTAGAGCACAGATTTCTTCTGGAGTGCTGGGTAGGAAGTATCACAGCTGGAGCTGGGATAGTCCAGTCTTGCAAAATTCTATTTGTATTTTCTCAAGGCAATGAGTCCTTGCTGGGCAAGCCAAACACAATTAATTCATGGTAAGAGCTGGCAAGTACAATTCCAGGACCAGATTTCCACCCTTCCTGTCCATCCTGACACACACATTCTGCCTCCAAGAAATATACTCTCATCAGGAAAGAAAGTGAGGAGGAGTTCTCTGTTCTGTGTTCCAGCTCTGCCTCCCAGCACTGAGCTCCAACATCCAGCCTTCCCAGGGCCAGTCATTTTTTCTCTCTGCTTTGGCTGTGGTTAGCTTTCTTTGGGGAGGGGATGGCAATTAAAGTCATAATTAATCACAATTTTAAAGCACTTCTCTACTTTTCAGAAGAGAGATGCTGCAGATGGGGAAGTGTTAGAAGGGAGCAGTAAAAGGCTGTGATTAAGCACCTGAAGGTCAGGGATGGCCTCAGCGAGGAGGAGGGAAAACTTCCTCCCCACTGCCCCATCCCTTCATGATAGCACAAATTAAAAACAAAGACAGCTGTTCAGTCGGGAGTGACTTTAGTTTAAATCTTTCTGTTTCTTGCTCAATAACTCTTTCATTATAAGCTTCCTGCTGGGGGAGTTTGTGAGCCAAGGCTTGCTACTGAACACGCAGCACTCTGGGGCTGCAGAGCACAAGCGGCCAGCGCATCCCTGTCCACACCTTTCTGAATCATTACAGTTTCTAGATCTGATGGGGCAAATCCTCAATTAAAAAATAAAAATATTTAGATACAAGCTGTTCTCTGAGCAGCTAATCCCATGCTGGAAAGTTCTCTAGCAGCTTGAGGAGTCAAGAAAACAGAAGCAGCTCAGGGATTTATGTGAAGCAAGATGTTCCTAACCCTGCACAGATTACATTAATAAAATAACTTTTCTAATTGAAACAGTTTGACAATTTATAAGCTATTTTCAAAGTCCTTTGAACCCTGTAGGAAATTCCCATGATCTTGGATCTACTTTTGCTCAAGTTCTCCATTGTTTGCATGAAGGGAAAAATATGAATATTGATATAAGCCCTACAGCTTGGAGGCCTTGATAACAAACACAGGATCTGAACAAGGGAGGATGGAGACAAATTAAACACAGTCAGAAAACTGACCTGGTCCACCAATGGAATATTTAAAATGGCTGTTAAAGGCTCTGGAACACTTAAACCATTTATATTTGTTACTTAGATGCAAATCGAAGAGCATCCCACAGTGCCTCCAAAAAGCTTCCTCTGAAGCCCTGCCCTCAGAAGGGACCTTATCAAAATCACTCAGGAGTGGCTGGGAGATGTGACTGTAAGTTTACTGAGCAATGTTATTTTCTGTGTTACCTGCCTGCCCACATAATCCCAGGGGAAGCACACAGAGCCCAGACAATGCAGTGTGGGCTGTGACCTGCTGGACACTGCAGGCAGGGAAATCTGCTCAGTAGCATCCAGAGAGTCCAAATATCCCCCCGGGGCTGGGCACATCCAGCCTTCAACCTTTCCAGTACCCCTAGCTCAGATTTTTCTCCTGCTGAGCCATAATTGAAGTCAACGACCTCTTCTAAGCTTCAGACCTGTCCACACAAACTTTGTTTATCCAGACTTGTCAGCAGTTTAGCAAACCATACTTAATTGGGCTGGCTCCATCCCCAGGAGAACACTGTGGCCATTCTTTTCCCTTCCAACACCTCTGGACCCTCACATTACTGACACCAGAGAGCCCAAACCATGCTCCTCCCCCGAGCACTGCAGTGTGTATTCCATCCCAACAGGTTCACCACCTTCCTCCCCAGAGCTGCCACTTCACCTCACTACGTTACTCTTTTTGGGTATATTTATTTGCCCAAGGCTGGAATATCCTGTGTCAGCTGACATAAGTGATTGCACAGCAGCAGAGGCTCCTCTCCCACACACAGAGTGTGCTTAGGCTCTTTTGGGGTTTGCTCAGACCTCACAGGCAGCTGGATCTGTGAGACATCGATCAATCTGAAGAACAGTGGCTGACAAATTTGTTTTAACCCAAGTTTCTTACAAAAAATCCTGCTGCTCTTCCACTGTAAAAGTTAAAGGGGATTCCTCCCCCTCTCCCCCTACAATGAAACCTGAATACCAGGCCTGTTTCAAATGGTAGAAAAATGAAAGTTATTATTACAGAATTTAGCTTGCAAGTGGAAGAGGACACTGCCTTCTACCTCAGAGTGAGATTTCACTGTGCAGCTACAAAAACACACAGGAGAAGGTAAAGGCAATGCCAAACCCTAATGACCTGCAGTAGCTCTGCAGTAGAGGCAGATTGTTGCTCCTACAGCAATGATCCCTTGGGAGGGTAACACACCCCTCTAAAATGAGCCTGAGCACGCCATTCCCAGGGCTTCATCCAGTAATTTCTTCAGTTTTCCAAAGGCCTAAGAGAGAATGTAACTTTCAAGAGAATCAAACCTATAAAAGCTTTAGAGCAATAGCCCAGTGGGTTTAATCTCTCTGAGAGGCAGAACATTAAATGAGCTCGTAATGTGCTAATTCGGGGAATATCTTTTTTCCGAAAGGCTAGCGTTACAAAATAGTGTCACTAGGCACTACCAGGAAAACAATCCAGTCCTCTCTAAAGTTCAGCAGTGCTCATGACGACATTCCTGTCCCCAGACTGCCACCAAGATGTTCTCAGACAGCCCAGGCATATGGAAATCATAGCTCCCACAGAACAGCTGTGTTTTTTGGAAGTGACTTCATATTTTTGGATGTTGTCTGACACATGGAATCTAAGATCTTCAACAGCAAATAAAGCTCTTCCTTTCATCCCCTGCCATGTTTCCTTCATGTAATAAAGGTGGTAGATGATTTTTTAACTCCACAGTCACTTTTTCCCCAGCCTTTCCTTAGAGCACAGGGACTGCATCTATGTAAAGCCCCTTTGCAAGTTTCTGGTATTTCTAACAGGAATTGCACTGAGATTTTACCCAAGAAAGGAAGGATTCTTCTTCCCACTGGCCTCACATCTGGGCTGATCTACTGACTCACTCCCAAACAGTCACTCTGGCAAGTAAGTTCCTTTCCCAAAACTATGTGTTTCATAATGGCAGTTCCACCACATGTTTGCCTGGCAAGCCACACACATTGTTTGCTACCATCTTCAGGAGAGGTCCAGACTCTGTGGGACATGCCAAAACCCACCCTGGGCCCTGCCATGCAAACCAGCAGCTCAGAAGGCTCAGGGGTTGCTGTTGGCCAGCACTTCTGTAGCCTCTGGTAGTTAAAGGGGTGGTTGACAAGTCCTGTAAGAGGGCAGTGAGAGAGGAGATGCCAGGCTGCAGAAACAGAAGGGATGAAGGGCTGGGTTCACTTTATAGGCGGAAAATAGGAAAAACTTTGCTTTTGCTTGGCATCTGCCCTTCCCCAGCACTCCCTGCAGGTGCTGTCCTTGCAAAAGGAGGCAAAGCATCCTGGAGGCAACATTTGTCCCCACACACTGGGGCAGACAAGCACAACAGCAGCCTGTGGAGTCTCAGAGCAGTCCTCACAACCATCAACCAAGGCAAAACCAAACGCTTCAGTCATCCCTCCCATCCTGCTTTGTGTGATAACCAAGTCCCTCCTCAGCCTTCCCTTCCTCAGTAAACAGGGCTCAAGCCTCACTACAAACAACTGGAGAGTTGTTCTTTCGTCTGCTCATGAACACACTTGATAAATAAACCCCAAACATTTCCATTTGCAGTGACAACCAGCTGCACACGCCGCTGCAGAGGAGCTGCCATTCCATCTCTCCAGGCAGCTGCTCACCCCTGGAAAGCAGCTGGATCTCCACAGGAGCCAAATGGACGAGCACCAAAGGCAGCTAATGAAGCACAGGGAGTGCTGCTCCCTGACCCTGCACTCAGCATCTGCCCCAGCTCTTCTTTGAGAAGCTGTGCCACTGACCCCCGGATCCATTGGCATGTGACTCTTATCAATTCAGTTCCTGTAGGTGACCATATTTACTCCCTGGTGTGCCAGGAATTGACAAAAGAGCATCTGACTCAAGCATTTTGAAATAAACTCCAGACATACATCAGGATGTTCAGCTGTTCCAGGCTCAGCTCATTTTACCACTTCATCCAGATCCCTCAGGCAAACTGCAAATTGCAGATGTCACAGAAGGGCTTGAGGATCCAGATGCTCAAAACAGCACCAGGTTCCTAAGGGGCTTTAGAAAAAAAAAATCTTTTCTCTTTCATTTTTAAATCCTTAAAGGTCTTATATGTACATTGAAGTACTTTTGAAAGTGGGAGGTATATTGATGCAAGCAATTAAGGCACTATAGGGCTTTGCTTCAAATGGACAGACCTAAAACATCAACATTTTCCCTCAAGATCAATACAACACCACACTCCACTAGCTGCCTTTGCTTTCCAGTTTCCTTACACTGAGAGCACTGCTCAAGGTCACAACTTGGTTAATAAATCTAGGTTTACATTGAAGTCTTGCATGTAATGCTGTCCAAAAGTGATTATATATATGTACATTAAAAAAAACACACACGTAAACGTACTTCTATCTAGCTTAAAATTAAAGGCAGCAAGAGAGTGTCTTATCAAAAGATAATAACTCAATATGGTAAATAAAAGTATCTGAGCCCAGGTGAAGAGTCTCAGACAGGGATTTGGAAGAGCTGCAGACTGTTTTGTTTTCTTGGGTAAGCCCTGTCTGGCACTGAAAATTTGCATACATATATCAATATATATACAGGCTGCTGCTAGCCAGGAGGGAAACAAACAAGGAAGTAGTCAGGAATTGGGAATAGCGGGGTGTCTTTTAGTTATTTGAGGTATTAGCTGAGCCAATGGACATGCTTTTCCTGTTTTAAATAGACACAATAAGATAAAGGTCAGCAGGGGAATTGGTTACATTTCTCTTTCCCACGTATAGGTATGGCTGTGGGGGCTGTAATTCTCCCAGAACACTTCAAAGATACAGAATAATTTGGAGATTTTATAAGCATCACATTGGCTTCCTCAGCCCTGAGCACAGTGCATTACAGGTACCAATTCCCTGGGAAAGCCAGAATAATTTGGGCTTTCTGATACTAAACAGGAAAACTAAATCCTGTTATGCAAATAAGGGATCCCCTAGGAAAAATTACTTAACATCCAAGCTAAGTGCCCTGTATGCTTTATAAAAGAAAACATCATACTGTAGGTAAAGAATATTTTCTAATCTGCTTTTCTCTTCTTCAGTAGATAATTGAGTTGGAAATCAAGCTCCAAGTGCAGCAAGAGGCTTATTAAACACCAACAACACCAATAATTGCTTTGGTCAGGCAACAAGATACTCAGTGACATTCTTCCAGATCTATGAACAAAACTTGATACACCAGCCCAGCCACAGAATCCACCTTCATTTCAGTGACTTTCCTTCTCAATCCTTCTCAACCCATATTTTTTTCAGTCCACTAAACAATTATAGAAACAGCTCTTTCAGACAACAAGAAATAAAAGATACCACAGTCTCACAAACCTGCATATCCCACTGGGATCAGTAAGAGCCTTCAGCTTACTGGGAGTTCAGGCTGACTTGAAATTACATTCATAATGCACTTGGGTTCATTAAAAACCAATTAAGGACACTGGCTTCTGAAACTGAACCCACCACCATCAGTTAATCAATTGCTAGTTCTAAAGTGCAAAGTTATGCTTCGTATTACAAATTACTTTTAAAGATTATTTGATTTCTTAAAGGAAGAACATTAAAGGTTGAGATTTTTATGTATGTATACACACACACATGTGCACATTAACACACAGGCATGTAAATAAAAGCCCAAGAGAATTTGTCTCATGGGGAGTTGTAGAAGGACCTTTACAGTGGGCACACTGGGCATTCTGAGTGCTGCTTCTGTAGTCTTCAACATGAAATCTAAGACTAACAAATAGCCAGCAGTCTGGCTGAGGTCTCAAGCGTGCTGTGTCTTGTGTCCAGGTCCCCTTTTACAGTTTCCTTGTAGCCTTCAGAATCAATACTCTGGAGAACTTCTTGTTAACTCAGCAAAAGGCAGAACCCTGCTGTAAGGAGCTCAGGGAAAAGCTATTACAGAAGCCAAAGCATAAGGTGGGATGTTATTGGAATGTTCCTGAATAAGCAACTTTTGGCAATCAATTAGTTCCACTTTTGTTTTGGAAAGAGAGTAATGAAACATTACTCTTAGGGCCCAAAATGAACAAGAGATCCATTACCTCCCTTTCTTGTAAAAAGCCCTGCATCTTGCAATATCTGCTTTAATGGCTCAATTCTGGTCCAGGGATTTCAAAATGTATATGGCTGTCCTCCAAACCTTCTTTGAAATAAGAGTGTATTTTGGTTTAACTTAGAAAAAATATTCTCATTGCGTGCAAATCCTTTCCCTAGCCTGCAGCAAAAATTCATCAGAGAGACCAAGAGCGGTGAAGCCTTCACTACACAAACCACAGTGGTTGGAAAGACACCTCACTGCATCCTTCTGCTTGGCCACTGAGCTGTCACTGAAGGGCAGAGGTACAAGAATATACACAGAGATTGGTTCAGGAACCACATGCATTAGCTCAGGTTTGGTCCAGCAGAGCATCAGAACCCAGCTCAGCCTTATCCATCTCTGGATTCTTTGCTTAATCCACAACAACAGCAGAAAGTCCCAAAGTCCAGCCCCTTCTGTGGCTTTTATCCCAACAAATGTATTCAACGATTTCCAAATCAAATACGTAGGCCAGGGAATAAGGGGATTGGATACTGAGCTTAACTGCTGCTCTTTGGATGCACTCAAATACTAGTTTTTGGAAAGGCTGCTTCTGCAGCTCATTGTGATACTACCAAGAACCCCTGGCATGGGAACAAACAAAAGAAGTGTTGAAAATGCCGGGCTGGCTCTGTGAGAGGGCAATTTAAAGAATAATGGACCTCCAGTGATAAAGTCTCCATGCTGTGCTATTCTGCTGGCAATTATTGAGGAAGTTTGTTTAGGACTTAGGCCCAAGAGTTCCTAAGAGAGGCTTGTAAACAGCATGGAAGTTGAGTTTCCTGTTGATGATAGGAAGATTGACAGCTCACAGCAACCTTTTGTGTTGTGCAATGACAAGTGTGATTACTGTGCAGTTCCCCTGCAATGTGATTAGATTGTAATCAGACTGTGGCTCTGCTGGATTTCTTGATGCCTTAATTGATGGCCCCAAACCAGATGTCTTTCACCAGAAAGAAGAAACCCTGAAACTTGAATTCCTTGACACTGAGTAGGTTTAACACCATCCAGTGCCATGCTTGTGGCAAATGAACCTTCTTATGTACTTTGGGTATAACCTATAGAAGGCATGGAGAGATCCAGTGACAGATTCTGTTTTCTATTTTACTTTAGAGAATATAGATTTCTTTTCTCAGTTCCATAAAGTTTTTATGAAGAGGAAACTCCTTTTAGAATTAAAAGGGGTGTTTCTCTACACTTCAAGGCCTTCCATTAGCAGCTGCCAGCTCTGCCACAGGTCCCTCTCTAATCTCTCATTCTATCATCACTTTAGGACACTTGTAATGCTTGACTGGACTTTTATATAAAACTTCCCAAGGCAGTTGTCAGATGGCCGTGGGTCCTGACCATGACACAATTCACATGTTCAGGAATGTGATTTCATGCTATGTGTGCTGCTGAACTGCAAGCTTTTGGTTCTGACTTCATGGTACTTAATCTTTTCGATGCCAAAAATTGCTTAATAGCATCTCTTATGTTCAGCTGAACTGCTCCACTAGCCCAAAAGGAAAAATTTGTTTCAAAGTTGATTTAAACTTTTCTGGAAAAAACGAGAAAAATCTAATTAGACTACTTAGTATAATTTACACTGTCGTTCCTTCTGTCTGTGATGTGCAGGGGATGCAGAAGGGCTCTGCTGACCTCAGTGAGCACACACACCAGCAAGGCAGATGAAAAATCACCATCTGGGCTGTGTTCCACACACCCCACAAAGACTGGAAGATCTAGAAACTAAATACAAATCCCCAAGCACTGTCATACCCACAGAACAACCCTCCCACTGCCTCCTTTGAGCTGGGAGAAAGTGAAGAGTCACTTTGCAGGATGTCCTTCACACGGCTCCTGCTCAGTCTTGTCCCTGTGATGAAATGATCCCTCTACACAAATCCCATCCAAAAGCAGCTAAAAAGAGTGGCTGAATGAAATGGAAATAGCAGCCATCCCCCACAGGTGGTGTGCCAGCATCAGGGGCTAACAGGGCTGGAGTCTGAAGAGCAGTCCTCTAACTTCTGGGCAAAACTGGCCACTTTTTGCAAGTTATTTGGACAGCAAGTTGTGACTGCAGCTCCTCCCCCAAGCACTTCTCTGCTTCAGTCTCTTCAAATCATTCCTCAACCCAGCTGAAGGTCTGCTGCCCTGTGACCACACTGCAGCTTTCTGCAGCAGAGGCTGGCTCCCCAAAACCTGATGTTCATTGGGGACATGCAGCTGGGAGACTGGCAGAGCATTTATTTCTTTCAAAGACAGATTTGCACAGATGAGAACTTTTCAAGTGCTCTGCAAAGCTGATGCCAGTCACATTTTCAGAGTTCTAGTGTTTAACAAAGACTTCACTCTGGGGATAAGAGCATTGTCCAGCAGAGGAGGTGACAGAGACGTCAAATCTATCTGCCAGATGTCGGTGTCGTAACTTGTACCGAGATTCCTTTCTCTTTGTACACTTGGCCCTGCCGCCTGCAACATGCATTTCCCAGCTGGAAAGGCCTCACACACTCCTGTTACTGGGAAAAAAGAAAACTGCCCAAAGGGAGAAAGTACAAAAGGTTTGCCTTTGCTACAGGAAACTGGAACTGCCAACAGTCTTGCTGAACTGAGTGCGTTGGCAGAATTAGGGTTTAGCAAGGTATCAGCAGTGGGACAGAAATGGAGGGAAAAAAATTCCAAAGTCAGGCTATTTTCTCTCAAAACCAAGTAGAATAGAGAAATAAAATTCAGTGATCAGAGCTCTTCACAGTCTGGAATTTCATTGCATGAAAAACTCCAAGGTTGTTCTCATCTTCTTACTTTCCCAAATAAGGATGCAAATCTCAGCCTCAGGAGTTTATCTGTGCATGGATTTAGGTACAGAGCTTTCATACTTGTGCATATTTCATTTCAGCAAAATTGAAATCTTTCGTGTTATCCTGCTCTTTCTGATTTTTTAAATACAATGCAGTTGAAAATTAAATATGGTAATCCAATGATTACGACTTCCTGTAAAAATGAATAAGCAATAAAATTTATATTTCTGTGAAATGTTTTGACTTAACAAGATCATAGTCTTCCAGTGGAAGACTATTCCCTTGGGAGTTTCTGACCAGCTGTAACTGCAGCATTTGGAATACATCTGTCATCCTAGGAAATGAAGGATTATCAGAGCCATAGGAGCACAACTAAGTGCTTGTTGTGAGGCTGAGGGATGCTCTCAGTGGTGGGAGCACCAGGGTGCTGAAGTTTCCCTTTCTCATTCTTAGCAATTTTAAATCCCTCCTACATCTGAACACAGAGAGTTGAATTATTGAATCAGTGTGAATATAAACACTCAAACTGTGCAATTAGAAAACAGATAAAACTCCAGTAGATGGCGCTCAAAAATATCCTAAATTTGCATCCCTGCTTGGCTGTCAGGACCTCGGTGCCGTGCAAAGGCCTTGGGGAGGAAGCTCTGCCAGCAGCCCTGGGCAGCCTCGCCACCATCACTCAGAGACAGGGGATGCTCAGAGCCGCTGTAACAAAGGAGGGCTTAGCAGTGGCTGGAAACACAGAAGATACATCAAAAGCAAGTGGATTAAGAGATCTGGGTCCTGTAAAAACACAGCAAAGTTTTTGAGAAATGTTGGGAGCCCGGGCAGTTGTAGAACATGACTGTACAGGCAGGGGAATGTCTGGCTGCCAGTTGCTGTGCAGTCCTGTTGTTCAGTAATGGCCAGTTCGGGGGTCACTTAAATTTTGTAGCTCTGACTGGAAAGAGCCTGTTGTATTTTAAAGGCTGTTGAGTAGTAATTCTTCCACAGAAGCACAATTGGTTTTACCACCACCAGGGGAATGGTTTTTATTGACCATTCTGACCAAAGACCAGAGTGAAAGTTGATACCATCTGATTGAGTCCCTGGTTGGTGGCCCACGGGAAATGATCTAATGGCCAGTTCCTCTGCAGTCCCACAAAGCCACTGCCAGAAGTGCATCAGCCACTCCTGGCTGTGATGCAGCTGATGCTCTGGGGTGGCAATGCTCAGTGGGGAGCCCAGAGCTCCTGGCTGTCCTTGGCTTTGTGCAGAGGAAAACCAAGCCCTTCACACAGCCAGGGAAGAGAAGCCTCCCCAGGCTGGTTGCCAACATGCTTCAGTCCTCTTCTGCAGTACTTATCTCTGCTTTAGCATTAGTGTGAGCAAAACACACATGGGCATATGGATCCTCCCTGATTCTTCTGTCCCATCCTGAGCTCTGGACTTCATGCTTTCACTTCTGGTCACTTTACAGACCAACTGCACCTTTCTGTGTCTGTGACTGTAGTCCCTCTAGTCCTGCTTGGCATGGAGCAGCCCAGGCTGCAGTGAGGAAGAGGTGGCTGCTCAGAAAAGCCACCTCAGCCTCACTGATGTCAGCACACGGAGGGGCAGGAGACGAGCAAAGCGGTGACTGTGATGTGAATGCTGTGCTCAACACCAATGGTTCGTGTCTTTCAGAACACTTGGAGCTGGTGGCAGTTGAGGCTACCACACTTATCATGCCCCAGCGGCTGCAAGGGAGGAACTTTAGGGTTTTGCCAGGGGAAGAACAGCTTGTTCTCTAAATTGTTGGGGTTTTCTTATAAAAGACTAATGAGGTGTTGGTCCTATATGCATTTAGTCGCTCATTTTGCAAGAGCTTAAACATCAGCAATAACTTGACCACCTTTATGATCTTTCATGTTAGTCATATTACTCACTTCAGCAGTTTTGCCTTTGGGGAAAAAAGGGAAAGGGGTGACAGGATGCTTTGCTTCAAGCCTGCATTTCATTAAACTTCTGCTGTACTGCTTTTACTCCAGATTAGGAAACAATTTTCTTCCAGACCCAGTCATTAGACTTTCTTGAGAAAAATGTTTATAGAGAAATAGTTAAGAGATCAGAATGTTTCTTTACAAGGTCTTTGTGCAATCCAGAGTGAAAAGTCCTTTGTTTCTATGCTAGCAGATGTTGTTCTTTGAAGCACCATCAGTTGGTAGGCAAAGAATGAAATTACCTAGATAGAAGCAAAGCAGAAGTGGCAACAGAGATGGTTATCCATAACATAGCCCATGGATTCCAGGGAAATAAGTCTGTTCAGGGGAATCTCAGCTAATTCACATGGAGGCCTACTTTGTCTTTTTTACGGCGTGAAGCAGCAGATTTCTCTCTGCAGTGCAGTGAGGGTGCAGGGGAGAGAACAAAGAGCAGCAGGCAGTGAGAATGTGACACCATCCCTTCCCACATTGCTCTGGGCTGCAGCTCTGCTGGCTGGATGTTATTTTAGTGGCTGTGCCTCCCTCCCATGCTCTCCCAGGGCCCGGGAGCTGTGTGGCTCTGACGCCCGGTTAGCCTGAGGCTTATTCATGTTCAGGAATGGGAGGGTCAGGGCCATCGACACACACCAGCATCCTGCTGCCTATTATTTCCTGCCAGCCCTGGCGTTGCACCAAGCCCTAACATGACAGGTGGATGGAGTTCACAAGGAAATCATGTCATGGGCCAGTTTTCCAGGAAAGCTGTTAACTCTATTCACAAACCCGGTCCTTCAGATGGAAAGGGAACGTGGCTGAGAAGAGGCAGTGAAGGGCTGCTCTGCTGTTATTTATGTTTTTGTCACAAATTATTCACTGACATCTCCTGCTGAAGCACAGAAATCTTTATCTCTGCACAGTGCCTACGCCTTCAAGTGCAGACTGTGGCCTTTTAACTTAAAAAACCTGCCTCTGCAAATCCCATGTGGGCATTCAATGTCAGTCAGGCTGCAAAAGACGGTAAAAGAATCTGCCTTTTGCTGAGCTAAATGCTTCCTGGGAAACAGAAAATAAATATGAGGTGAGGATCTAAGACTGATGTTAAGCTGGGGACTTCAAACATTTTGTAAGAATGAAACTGAGGATAAAGTCCAGGATGTATCAGAAACAAGACTTATACATTTTTAAAGTCTCCATCAACAAGGCACATTTACTATCCTTCCATTACTCTATGCACTGTCCAACATCGGCAGCTGTATGTTCTTATCTTTCTTTCCTCTTTTTCTGTTTTTAAAATGTAACAATTTTGCTATTAGTATAGAAAGCACAGAAGAGTTAAGAGGAAAAGCAATCAATGCAAAAGAAGTGTTTTTCAAAATTGCCATGTTTGCTACAAATGCAAATTTTAGGATGCAAAGAGTCAGGACAATAGGACTCCAACTGGCTGCTCACAAGAGGAAGGATTAGGTCCTGTGTCATGTTAATAGTGACATCAACAACCTGAATAAAAGCCAAAAATTCAAGTTGATTTTGCAGTTTTAAGACCATTGTTCTCCCATGTGGTTTAGCCTGTAAGATTTAGTCTCCACATAGATTTCTACCAGAACTGATAGTTTTCACACAATACAGTGCAGTTTTTGATATGTAATGTACTTCAATATATAAAAGCCCTTCAAGACTGGCAAATATTTACATTGATACAGCTAAAATGTCATATAAGCTACAGGCAACAAAGGTATTGGAAATATAAAACCAAAATTATATCTGTCAGTGCTCAGAGGTACTGGTAATATCTATGCAAAATGATGGCTGCCAATATTGTTCTGCTCGTCTTATTTTGCAGCCCAGTGTAAAAAAAAAATTAGGTGAAACCTGCTAATAATATGCACCAACTTACACCTCAGATATCAAAGGATTAGTAACCCTGGATTTGACTCTGGATAAGCAAAGCTGAGGCAGGAACACGGGATATTCCAGAGGGCTTGTTCCTGGCCTGACTCTTCCGGATGCTGATGAGACTCTCAGGCCTCTCTTCGTTCCACACTCGGGGCTGGTTCCTGTTCTCTGGAGCTGCAGTAATACTGTACATTTGGTGCTTGGTAACAGGAGCTCTCCCAAGTGTCCATGGCGGAGAAACTTAATTCTTGACACAAGTCCATGAAACTAACCTTCCTTTCTCTCTTTCTCTCTTTTTTTCTTTTTCTTTTTTTTTTTTTAAACCTGGAAAATTATGGTATTAGAGCCAGAGTCACGTACAAAACACAACACATGAAATGACTGGGGAATTGTAAATTGGGCGTTTTGACTTGAACAAAATCTAAGCATTGTCATACCAATCTGATTATTATTTTAAAATACTGTCCCAGGCTATAACTGTCTTTGTGTACAATAGCAATACAGGGTGTAGTTACAGACACAATTTCCTGTGCTTAGGTTTTGCAATTATTATTTAAGATCACTGTAACATTTGCCCGGAGCACCAGCGCAATTCCTCTATTAGATAATTTTCTGTCCTTGTGAGGGCAGTTTTGCTTGTGCAGTGCTGCCAGGGCTTTCAGGAAGGGATAGACAAGCAATTGTGACAATAAAATTTGCACCAGCTCCCACCCAGCCTCTCCCAGAACTGAAACACCATTTGTGGCAATCAAAGCTTTTTCACACCAGAAGGGAAGGTGTTTCTGAACTGGAAAGTCACTTTGATCTCCACAGGGTTGCATCCTTCTGCTTCTCAGATTCCCATGAGAAACACCAAACAGCAATCACGGGGTTCCAGATGCCTTTGCATCAAAGACTTGGTGCACTGCAGCACCCAGCACCCAGGCATGAAACCCCAACTCAATCCAGATTAGGTCATGGGGTTCAAAATTTGAAGCAGAAATTTTGGTTGGGCTTTAAGGGCTGAAAAGGATGTGCTCTTCCTGGGTGTGGAGAGAGAGAGAGAGGATAATAATGAAAATATCTGAAATAAATAGATTTTCAAGAAGAAAAAAGCATAGACTGTGAGACATGGGTGGGATGTCATTGCTGGTCAGTCAGAAAAGACGCTACTACTGCTTCAAACTGGCCCAAATTCAATGCAAATGAATCATGGGGGAAAAATCAGTTCCTAAAGCCATGTGAACACTTAGCGATGAAACCTTTGAAAACATCTTCAGCAGCCTAAAAATCTCTGCCTGAACTGCTCACAACCTCTGCTTTGCTCCTGCAGGACACCAGGATTAGGTGCTGGGATTCTCCCCCCAAAAATTACTGGTTTGCTCCTCTCAATGGAGGACAAACAAACCTGACTTCGTGCACAGCCATTCATTTGCTTCTTGGGATGAAGACGCTTGTGCACGTACCTCATCTCTAAAGGACACAGATGATGCTGCTGAGCTCAGCAGCCCCTCTCACCCAGAGGCCTCCCAGCCTGTTCAGTTAGGTGGTACTCAGGAGACCACAGTGTGCCTGAAGCTCTGCTGTGCCAGGGGTCACATCCAGGGTCACTGCAATGTGTCTGTCTCTGCACGCAGGCTGGGTAATGCCCAGGTGCCCACAATTAGCAAGGCAGAGGGTGATCCAGGAACTCTGCTGTGTCCTTGCCTATGCACTGCAAAAGTCAAAGAGAGCAGAGATAAGGAAAGGGAAATCATCTCTAGTAGTAGCAGAGCAATTCTTACTCACTCCTATTTACCCTTCCTGAAAAAAAATCTGCTCCAAAACGCCCATTGTCTCCATTCCACTGAGTTTGGCTTTTCTTTTTTGACTTGGAGCTGAGCCTCACCTTGTACCTCCACCTTCCTTTCACAGCAAGCTCAGCTGTATCACAGTGATGGCCAAAGGAGGACCCATGTGTGGGAAAGACTTCTGGAGAGGGCAGTGGGCAGCTCCTGCTCTGGGCTCAGCCTAGAAACCATCGAGCCAAGCTGCCACACACTTAGTGGAAATCACTGCATCTCTACAGCCCCTGCAGTTCTCTCCTCAGCAGCCCCCAAAATTCCACTGACAAAAAAAGAAATGGGGAGGGGAAAGAAGGAGTCAGAAAAATTATTGTGTTCCCAGAAAGGGAAAAAGATGAACAGCTCTATTTAGCTTATCCAGCTTTGCTGATGTCAATCACTTCTCTCATTTTAAACAGGAAAGACACCACTTTAGTCCACCTGTTCCATTATTTATCATGCTATGCGTTTCCCATGAATTGTCA
Source organism: Hypocryptadius cinnamomeus (assembly GCA_013400635.1). Classification (NCBI taxonomy): domain Eukaryota; kingdom Metazoa; phylum Chordata; class Aves; order Passeriformes; family Zosteropidae; genus Hypocryptadius; species Hypocryptadius cinnamomeus. The sequence goes on along the minus strand of VYZP01028600.1, from coordinate 30,181 downwards.
CTCATGCAAAACCTGTACATCGTAAGGGGACACCCTAATATTTTTAATGACCTTAAGCAAAGTGATTGACACTAGACACCGGTGTCAGATGTTCTGGTGACGCAACATGTTCTCCTAGCAGCAGGAAAGCTTCCTGCCGTGATTAAGTGAGGGCTATGGAAGTGCTAAAATGTGTTGTCAGCTTTCCTCTGATGCAAGTGATTTTATTATAGCGTCTGGTAACCATGGAGTGTGGCAACGCAAATACTGACCCCAAACATCCCCTCCTGCACATATAGCTCACTCTATTTAAAACACAAGGTGCAGCTTGCAAATCCAGGGATAAGTTATGGATGTAAGAAGCTTAAACCACGGAGGGCAGAGGAAATGGTGGCACCTAAGCTAGAATTCCTGGGTGGTTTCAGCAGGAGAAGTACAGGGATCCAGGATGAGCTGCAGGAGGAACCCCCTGCAGCACCTCTTTGGCAGGTGGGCTCTGCAGCAGCATCACCAAAACTCTCCTGGCTGCCAAAGGCTCTGAGGGCAAAGAGAAGACACAGGCCTTGGTAGTAGAAAGCAAAAATCACACCCAGCCGTTTTGAGTCTGGAGAAAGTAAGGGGGAAAATAAAAGAGAGAAAAAATAGAAAGAGGGCTCCATGCAGCCCCTCTGCCTTCTCATACACACCAGGGTGCAAACCTGTGACTTAGCTCAGCACCACATGTCCTTCAAGAAGGAGAAATCATGTTCTGGTTTGCTTCAATTTGGGACAAGTCTCTCAATAATCCATTAACTGAGAAAAGTTGGAAGACCTCTACAACACAAAGTTATAGAATCAACACCTCAGCCACAAGCGGGGGACACCTGGCACCTGCTTTTCATGAAGATTTGTAATCCCAAAGCTCAGTCAGCACACACTACACATAGCTTTGCTTCCACAAGTTATTATTAATAGTTATGTCTCAAACTGACTGTGACAGTGAGTGTCTGCAGAACTGTCTGCTATGATTTTTCAATAACAGAGCTGTTAATCAAGCTGCAGAGGGGTGGACTATCAAACCAAAGTCCACAGGCTGCAGAGGTTTTTGTAAGAGATCAGCAGTACATGTGTTCACAGTTATTGCCACAGGGGTTGTTCTACAACAATAGAAATATGAAGCAGTCAGAGTTGAAGATACAAGCTATCTTGACAGCAATACAGAAATATTTTCTAAAGGTCCAGCAGCACTGGATATTATTTTAATGAAATTTATTTTTTAATTTTATAGCAAAATAATCAAAAGTGCTAAACCCGACCACTTCAATTTACAAAAAAAGTCTCATGTTTTAAGCTATGATCATACCTTGTTATTTAGGATAAACAACATAATTACACATTTCTACTGATTTCTATTCAATAGTGAAAAAAAATCAATATTAGTTAGTTTAAAAAAGGGGGAAAGTACCACAGGTATTGGGAGGGGGAAGTTACATAAAATATATCAGCTTATTGAGAAATTTGCAATTTGTGTTCTTATTGCCTTTTTTTTTTTTTTTTTTTTTTTTTTTTAATTTTAATCCCACATATCTTT